>JAQIXS010000023.1:0-87814 GCA_034700785.1 Rossiulus vilnensis
TAATATGCGTTCCAGCACAAGGAAAGTCACGTCGATACCAACCGGAGCACAAAATTCAACAATCTGTCTTCATATCAGAGGGACACTTTCACAATTGGATGCGTCATGCATAACTACCCTAACTTTGCCTATGCCAAAGGGTGATACTTCATTCGGCAAACTTTAATCAGAAAACGAATGGCTCTGTTATTTGATCATCTCGCCATCTTACAAAATGGCGACAAAACGCGATACACGCCTCAAGCCCTATTCCCATTTGGTCGCATATCATACCTTTTCATTCGGTTTCGTTCAACCGAATGAAAATGGGTGGCTTCTCCTAGTGGAATCACTAGTTTACTTGAAATAACCAAACACCATCGCTACCTGTGGCAAGGTAAGCCCAACTCGTGTTGCCCAATATTACTAGGGGCACGTTAATCGCAATGGTAACACCGTTCCGGACGGTAATTGCTGATTTCACCGCCGCCGTCCAGTCTCCAGTTTAATTTCCAGCGAAAACAATCATGGCTCTGAACGTCGTGGGAGGCCCTAGCTGAACCCAGGGTCGACCCCCGAATTTTCCGCTATTGTTTTTGCGTCCGACCTCCCCCGTTTCTCTCCTCTCGGCCTCTATCATTTTAACCCCCTGTCATTAAGGGACCATTAAAAGCTACTAACTAACACGTTCTGTGTACATTTATTGCGTACAATTTTGACACCTCGGTGGTCTCACCAGGCGAGGAGGGCGCAGCGCTCGGTCATTTACATTCGCCAATTTTTTGTTGTTTTCTTTTCTCGCTGCCCCGCGAATTTGCAGACTAAATAATCATTATTTTGATTAGCGCCGCAGCAATTTTTTCCCCCAGCTAACGATAATCGAGGTAATTTATAAGCCCAATTTGGGGCCGAGTTCAGCTGCCCCGTTTCCGTCAGGGGACGCTTCGTTCGAAAACACTTAAATTAGGGAAAATGGAAATTAGGGAAAGTGGGCCCATGAAACACTGGCGGTTTTCTCGGGTTTCCAAAGACAATGCGTGTGATACGTGTAATATGTCTCAGGCGCGGTTTTCGTGACGGGTTCCGCTTTCAAACGAACCCAGCCGCACCGCGCTTACGTCACCGGAAGCGGTTGAGTCACGTTCCAGAAGTTGAAAGTTTGCCTTAAAGCTGGCCCTCACGAGTCGCGTGAACTTTTGGGAAGCCGAAATGTTTTTTCCCCTTCCCTTTTTTATACATTATTTTTGTTAACGAAATTGGGGAAATTCGTTTGCGTGCCCGAGACCGAGACAGACGAGGGGGAAGTGAAATTTAAGGGGCTCTAAACGGAAATGTTACCCGTACCAATTTGAGGGGTATTGTTTATGGCTGTTTGATGCAAATAATTTGTAACGGAAACCAGGCCACGATCTTGGTGCTAATTCTATTTTTAGTCCAAATGCGTATTTGTAGTCAAAACTGGCTAACCAATCCTCCCATTTTGACTGTAATTTTCTCGATTTCAAGTCATGGTCAGTATGCGATTCTGTCCAGGTAAAAGAAATTGTTTAAATAAATAATACAAAGAATTATTTCAGAGGTTAAACGTTTCAAACAACAGTAGAACGACTAAGGTGCTATAAGTATACCAAAGATTGTTTTAAGTTGCAGTGAGTTTTAATAAAAAATCAAAACTAATCCATTTTTAAGAAAGTTAAGGTTCGTGAAAAGTAAAAGTGATTCGGCGCTCACAGTCACTTTTACATCAAAGTAATGTAATTAACCTAGGCCTAAATAATAAAATGGCTTTTAGTTTTGTTTTCAAAATAAATTACTTAAACATGCTTCTCCGCGTTTTGATTGTAATTATATATCCAATTCAATCCAATTATGGGAACTCCGAGCCCATTTGGATCCATACTATTGATCTTATTTTTTACACGCAATTAGAAGCTGGATTTCTCTTCGCAAGGAAAGCATTACATAACAAGAAATTCAATTTAGCAATGATGTCTACAATAATACGGTGGAATTCGAATAAATTGGGTTGATTGATTATACCCCCAATCACATGGCATATCGTTGCTGACAGCAGGGTACTGAGTTGAAATGAATTGAAAATGTCCCGTTTTAGGTAAAGAAATACGGTAATTAAATTGCACCACACAGCCTGCCCCAAATCTCGTTCACCTATCAAAATCCTCCGCCTAGTCACCTTGTATATGAACCTCGAACGCCACAATCGCTTATCGCTTCTCCAGAGTACAGTCTCTTATTTACTTGTAAGAAAATGCGCCAGGGAATTCCCAAAGCGATCTTCGTAGAACTTGAACACGAATTTCCAAACGAAACGCCGAATCAGCTGCCCACACCTTCTGCGCCAAAGGGGCAGTCCATACATTGCATGACAAGCAGCAAGAAGCTCATCCATAAAGCTGGTAAGTGCCCCGTGCGACTTCACAGAGCCACGAATCGCCCCGTGGCGGAGCAGTGACATTTTTAAGGATAAGCACAACAGCAACAATGAAGTTTCGAATGAATGCCGTTTTTTAGCGTCTCGTCCCATTCTCATCTTGGTGTCAAATCACAGAAAGGGGTACATTAAACGACGGGGATGCAAATTCCGCTCGAAACTTATTTCCTCCGCCATAATTACGGCCGTGGCTTTTCAGAGCTGTTTGGCAACAGAGACTTTCCGCCACGAAACTTCCAGTGGAGGAAAAAAAACAAAAAAAATGGCCGCCGCTTACGTGAGGTCGTGCCACGGCGAGAAGATGAGGTGAAATTATTCGGACTTTAAGCGATGTTTTACGCGCAGCAACCTGGCATTAAAGCCCTCGCTTAAAAAGGCGGCCGATTCTCGAGCAGGTTGAAGATCGTCGAAAAAGTGAGCGAGATTATGATATTAAATCACGAGGGCCAGCAAAATTACACCTTTTTCGGCGAGGCTGGGAGAAGCCGAGGAAATAAAATTGCCTCTAATCCACCTTTTGATTGTAATTACCTTATTACGTGCAGCGTTCTGCACAGGAATCAATCAATCGCGCAGCGAGCTACTAAAAAATCCGGCCGAGGAGTTATTAAATCGGGTAATAGCGGGGATTCTCGCGCAATTGCTCAAAATTGAAGTCATTTAACGAGATCTTTGGCTTTGGTTGGCACATTCTCGATCATGGAAGCCGAGCCGAAAAAGCAGGCCATTGCCGCCGAAATCCCAGCCTCCCGACATCTGCAAAAACCCTTTGACATTCAGGCCGAGTACGAGGCCAATTTCCAGCAATCGATTAGAGTAATCCTCCTTTAATCCTGGCGGGATTAAGCCACTTCAACACTAAGATGTGCCAACTTCCAATAAGTAATGGAAAAAGAGAGCTTTTTTTCGCCGGTCCTACCTCGATCTGCGAGCGAGGAGTTGTTCCCTCATTCTGTCATCGAATCCAAACACTCGTGACTGTAATCGTTGATCAAACGATTTCCGTCCACTGGAGCAGCAGCAGCTACAGATGATCACATTAGCATCCGTGGCGGAAATAAAAAAAACTTTCTGCAAGTAAAACAGAGGAGAAGAAAAACCGTTTCGATTAGGATTCCCGAGGAGATTTTTATAGGTCAAATAAATCGATTCCGCATTGATGTTCCCAACCAAAGATTGAAAATGCAACAAAGCACCTAAAGTGCGCTCTAGCCTAGGGAATGTTCGCTTTCGAGCACGATCAGTATGCAACAACGCAAATAATTTTATTGCGCTTAATGGATATGCGTAGCAAAATACAGGGTGGGCGAAAAATATGTAATTGCAATTGAATGGATGAGTGCCTAGAGGTTTATCATCATTATCATTCATTCAAACTTTCAAAGATGTCATGGACTTTGAGGTTAACAGCACTGCTTAGCTCAAGGTGCCAGTGGGAACAACAGGCGTGTTATGAACAAGTTATGAACAAGCGCTTACAGAATAAAATAAAATAGAAATAAAGGTGTCTTGAACACATTCGTCTTATAACAAGTTATTTGGATATTTTTTTAGAGAATATCCTATTATAACACGGTATTTTTGGTGATATACTTTCATAAAATAAACATTTCCAAATGTTGGATTTGTTAAACAAGTTGCAACCTTCATATGCCCACAGTTCGAAATTTAGAGTTTAACATACAGTATGCCTCCTATCATTTTCTGCGCTTATTGGATGCATACCTTACGTGGTTCTATGGTAAATTACAGTATAGGCCAGCTAATTAACATCAATAAATACCAATTCACGGCTGAAACTCCAAAAATATTTCCATTAAATTTGTTGATTAAGCAAGAGGAAGCTTTGCTAAATTGTTGCTAAGATCCCATAAAATGAATACTACAGGGGTGTTACTACACGTAAGTTTTGCGAATTTTTAAAATATAAATGGCCAACGAATCGTACTTTAAATATTTAAGACAAGTCTAACTGTGCCAAGGCTAGCCTGCCAATTATTATTATGTAACGAATTTAAGAAGATCATCGACAATGAATTCTAGTCAGCCACATTTTAAATCAAAGAAATCACATAGCTACTGGTGCTCGTATCGTTTTCACTCAGGGACGAACAAATAAGCAAGGAATCTCCTATATCTTTAAATGCTACCAAAAAATCGTCTGCTACGATACAACCTCGCTTATTGGTTTTCGGATGCGTCCTCGCTGATTGGATGTCCTCGTCATCACGTGTTTGTATCCCCGATAAAAAATAAACAGCGTTGAATTTAAACGATTAGGTTTTGCTCTCCTCGAAAATTTCACAATTTGTTAACATTCGGGAGGTCTCGGAAAAATGGAGAGCGACGCGAACTTTTTTACAGTATCGAATTAAAAGCGCTCGCTCTAAGCATTTGACCTTCTACGATGAAATATAGGTTTCTCTTTGGGGAGCCGTAATGGAGGAAACAGTCTCAAAATCCTTTTAAGATCTACAGTGTATTTTGATGGTGTCTTTTTTCTCTCCTTTTATCACCTTTTAAAAAAATGGAGTTAGTTGATCTGCATATGATTAATGGTCCTAATGTGAGCTAACAATTATCGCCCTGATAACGCCGTTGCAACTTCAACGTCGTAACTCGAATTAAGGTGTATATCTGAAGCTCAACTCCAAATTAGAGTACAGACCCCATAAATTTCGAGCTTAAGAATGTGAAGTTTTTATTACGATATATACGGGCAAAAAATGGAGTCTTTAACACGAGAGTTTCAAAGATTCATCTATCATAAATACCAAAGAATGATGTTGCGATGTACTCTCGCAGTTGAGGAATTTCATCCCGAAGTACATATACGGGTGAGATAAAACCACGATCCAAATATAATGGCTGGCTCAATTTAGCATTCCCATGCACGTTCAGCAAACCCGAATTGCACTTTAACAATATAAAAACACTGACGAAAAAGAGTTAAGGTGCTGGCTCATGATAATGTTAACCATTGGTGGATTTAAACAGAGCAATCGAAGGAACTCGCAAATGAAATTAGGTGTCCGAGTTGGACTTTGGCGGCTGAATCCGGGCCGGAATCCAGTAATGCAGCTATCACGGTGCTATTTTGTTGGTATATTTTAAACTCAAGATTGGCACTACGTATGCCAGTTAATGGCAACAATCGAGTTTCGTGAACTAGAGGATTTAGGCTTTTCGAAGACAAATGTCAAGTTAACTTCACGAGATAACTACTTGCTGGAACTTTCAAAAATCTTATGATGCTTTGCCACACTTTGCAGTAAAAGAGAAATTTCCCTGGCTTTATTTCATCTAAGTTCATTGTTTAAAAAGTCCCTAAAGAATTCTTATCGTTTCAACAACTTTATCATTTTTTTTATTTCGAAGCAAAACTTCCAACTTTCAATCGGATTGATAACAAAAAGTTCCAGAAACATGTAAATTGCACCGTACGTTACATTTTTCCCTACTCATCTAAAATTATGTGTTAGATATTTGAATAGTTATTATCAGAGCCATCTAGCACCCTGGCGTACTTCCCGTTGGAAGCCCTTGGTTGGCGTTCAACTCTGAATGAGATAAATTGCAAACGGAATCGTCTCCCAAGCTGCTAATTTATGCGCTCATGATTCCGCACATTGCAAATATCACAACAAAAGCGTTTTGACGTGTGCGGCAATTAAGATATTGAAATTTGCAAATTGTTATCCCGGCGATGAAATTGTCTGGCTTTAGGCACCCAGCCGGCATAATTCTAATGCGGTATATTTTCGAATCCAATTAAGTACTGAACGTGGTGGCAAACATTGTGACTGGTCAGCAGCCATGGTCAGTTGGATGACCATTGACCAGCGTCGAGGCAGTGGATTTGAGACTGCTGCTGGCACCCTATTGACAGATATTAACAGCGATGGGTGGGGTGAGGGCAAACGGGGTAAGGGGGCTTCATTAATGAACCCGTGAGGCGTGAAAACGAGTCACACATGGCCGCCATTGGACTTGTTGTACTAGCCCTAATTGATACCGCCTATTTCCGGCGTCAACATTAGCAGCATTGATTCACTCGGGCATCTGCAGCCATTGGTCACCATTTCCTCATCATGGCCACCGTTGCGTCTCACGCCGAATTGCTTCCAATCTGGTAGAACATTACCCGACGTACATCTGATGACACGTAAGCCGAATACTGCATGGAAATTATGCATTTACAGTACTGTAATTGGTTAATTTTCAACAACAATAAAAAACAGTTTACTTCTACGGTTAACATTGCCTGGCTGCAAAAACTCCAATGCTGTAGTCTGTTTAGTATAAACAATGCTGTCATGATGCTTCTGCACATGAAATGTGTTCCAGGAAAACAAGCTAATCAGCTAATTACTTCTTTCCATTCTTCAGGAAAGAGAAGTCGGGCCGATAGTGATTCCTGTACAAGATATTTCCGAAACATGTGGCATTTTAGGACCACAATGGCAGCTAAAGTGGCTTACAGGCAATTACTTTAGTTGGGTAGGTAGCTCTCAGGTAAATTTCCGAATTCAGTCTTTGCATTTTCCCCCACGCCCTTCGCTCCTAAAGGCCACACCAACCTCTCCATAACAAAGCATGACATTTTACATGGATGATCCCCGCGCTCAATATCGTTCTGAGCAAAACCTTGTTTGCTCGGTAAAGTACCATTAAGTTTTACCTGTGAGGTGTTAGAAGAACGTCAATGGGATCTGGAAACTGAAAATGGCCGACCCATTAAGTGAATTCCTCACTCACCTGTTCAAACAAGAAACACCCCATGCAAACACAAATGGCTCGCGTTGCATTTCACTTAACCCAAACTGGATTTCGATTCGAATATGGCCATTTACCCACTTTCTCAAGATGCTCGTTCGAGGCTATCACTAAGTGTCAGGGTCAGGGATACAACCTTCTACAGGGTTCCCTCTGACCTGGAAAACTTGTAACTGTACAGGAAGTATGAACAACCTGGAAAAGTCAGAGAAATTTCAAATTTTCATGCAAAACGATGGTATCCGATGGAATACCAGCCTTAAATTACCGTAATCTCAAATGTTTATGATACTGCTCAATGAAGGGCGTAATAGTGAATTCCCTCAATTATCTTAGCACACTTTCAACGTTTGAAATACATGTCATAAATAAAAATATCAATAATTGGGAAATCTTGTTTCCAATTTACTCTAAAAGCATGTTTGATCAAATCAGGGAGATTTTTTCCAAAAACCTGAAAGCATCAGTGAAAGTCGTTAAAGTTGATAATTTAATTTCGGTGGGAACTCTGTTCTAAGACAGTGTTTCTAAAACTCCTTGAAAATTTTTTAAAAAATTCTTTCTTCGTCCACTGAAATTCCCATAGAGTAAAACGTAGTTTTAGCCTACTCTAAACCCTTCAGAGTAAAAGGTAGAAAAACGAATGTTAGTTATGTCAACATGCTATAGGAATACTCAAAACACCGATAACAAATGTCATGTTTCAGACCAAGTGGTTTGCAAAATGTTCACTGAACTGGAAAATCACGTGCCCAAATCCACAATTGTATTGAATGGAATGTTTCCCTATATTTACATGCAGCATTTAACGTAATTGGTACCGAATCAAAGTATGAAAAATCATGCATGTAAACACATTACCTTATGATTTCTTTTACCTGAACTACCTTGATTCAGCACTTTGTAAGGAGGCTGTTTGGACAAAAGTAGTACTTGGGATTGATCCAAATCAACGATGTAAACGGTTCATGCAGAGTTGAATCGAAATCACTAGTCACTTCCTGTTTCCTGTGTTTTGGGTTAATCTACGATTGCAGAGGCGATCTCGCACGCACAAGGCCAAATCGGATTTTAGCACACCCATATTGCTAGTTTTGAAGCGGACGATTATGGGTGTTTCGGCACATTTCACCACCAGATGGCAGACATTTCAGTCTTGCCATGTACCCATGCTACCACTGCTTTGGTTTGAAAGGCTTCACGGTAGGACTGCTTTAAATGGTGCATGTAAACATAGTGTTTGTGAACGCCTCCAAACAACTACTGCGTAGACAAAACGATGGGTACAAGGGCACTGCGATTTCATTCAAGCCGACGATCAAACAAAGCAACTCACTAGAGCCATGGCTCCTATCGTCTACATGTAATTGTATAAATTGCAAATCCTGCATCGCCACAGTTCACATCACCTGCTCAACTGTAGGCATTTGCAGTTTTATAAATGTGCTTTGCGCATGCGTGTGCAGGTTGGCTGCAAAAATTTGTGAGGTGCCTATAAATACCCATGATGTCAATAAAAATGAACTCTATAATTTTGTTAATTGGGTAAGTTTTATTTTGTAATAAGGTGAATGGTCCATGACTAGGAAAACTCAAATCGCCTGGCCCATTTTAGAGTAGGCAACAACTTTTCAATTCTAGAAATGGAAATGATTTAAATAAATTACTATCATTAAATGATTTTAGGGAAAGGGTAAATAAACTAACCAGGCTTTGTACCAGATTTTAAAATTGATATAGTCCAAACAGTTCACAGGCATATACCACCAGTGGGATACACAATCATACACGACACAAACTGCATATACATGATTCAACGGAAGTTAGACAGCGCTGCGATTGAAAAGCACGTCATTATTATCGATAGTGCACCACGCATGCTCGGAAGCCGATTAAAACTAAGTCATTCATTTTAATTATTCCTATATGTGCGAGCGCCAAATTCATACATATTAAGATCATATGCGATGCTCGAATCTATTTGTATTCCGGGGGAGGGGGGAAACTTATCGATCTAAACTTGGGCAGACCCGAATGACCCGGTGAACCCCTAACCTTCTTCTGGGATCCGAATATTGAACGCCGTTGTGTCGGATTCTGATTTCGGCGTCGTCGCTAATTAAAATTCAGTCATTGTAATAATTTTAATCAGTCAGCCTGTCATTCTAGACGACTGATCCCGAATTGTCTCTATCGTAGGGGAAATTGGGGAAAAGCTGCAGTGGCTTGCAGGGTAGCGCAAAACGCACGGATTTCAACCTGATTGGCCGTGATCGTCATCGATTTTAGCTCCATACGCCGCATATGCATATTGATTAAAACTAAATTACGATTAAGAAATGTTTTCTTTTAACAACTACCAGGACGGTTCCCCCGCCGACGCAACGCGCGTGCAGCGAGAGAAATCTAATGAATCTGGAGCGCTCCATTTTAAGAAACGGGCGATCGATAGGCGCGGTGCATCGTGGGAAAACCTTGTTCTTCGACTTTTGTTCTTCACATTTCTCCATTCTCTGAAGTATTTGCGGTTGTATGTCATCCGTTTTTAACGTCATGAGCGAGAAAAAATAATGCATAAGTCAATACAGTGTATATGTAAAATATACATGTATTTAAGTAAATTTCAAATGCAACGTATTTCCTTCGTCAGGTGACTTCGACAATGATCCAAGCGATCTCTTTTAGAAAATACTGATAAACTAACTGCAAAGAACGTGATCACAATACTAAATCTAAAATAAATTCTAAAAAATGATAAAAAAAACGAATATAAAAAGATCACAAGGTTAATAATCATTTTAATTTGTGCATATAAAGTGATCTCTTTGAAAATGTACATGTAAAAGGATCACAATGGGAATACAAAATGACTATAAAATAAATTTGATCATCGAGTCACCAACAGATAAACTGGATGTTCGCAATAATATTTAATTACAATTGTTCGAACTAAAATTATTTAGCCTATGGTACTTATAAATGCTTTCTAACGCAAATTGGCGTAAAAGTTGAAACCAGTCAATTTAGATAACGAGTTGGTGATCACTTGCCATGCTACAATATCAAACTTTTGCCACTAAAAACGATCCCTTTTACAAACATTATCGAAACCAGATAACAGTCTTTTAATCTCATCCATGTCTTCCTGAAGAATTGCGATGCTATTGCGTGCATTTATTGGACGAAAGTGTGCGTGTAATGGATGTTTTAAGCCAATTCTACTCCAGTAATTCGTTTCAGTTCTCGACTTAAGAAGATTTAAGGCGTATATAATGTACACGTTTAAAGTTTCAACTTTTCCATTCAAGTAGCTTCCTTGTTCCTTTATTAAAGAGATAGAAACTTAAAGAGAGAACCCCTGACACTAATGGGAGCGAAAAAATAGTAAAGAAAAAAATGTAATGTTGGCCTTTGACAAAAGTAGGCTGAATTATCCGACTTCAAGTGTACAATCAATCAGTACGCCAGAATGCGACAAATGACCGAGTCAGTAACCAGCAATGCACCTCAGTATCCTGAGGGACGTGACCTCAGGATTCACTTAAGTCGCATCCTCAACAACATAGCTGATTAACACCTGGATTTCCCATCAAAATTAATCCTGCCGTTAACGGTTCCATAATTTGATTTCGTCTCTTTGTGTCTGAATTGCCCCGCAACCTAACAGGAGTTGCGAATTTGATGGGGACTGTGGCAGCAACTGGCGTCACTGTCCCGAGGTGATAGGCCAGACGTGCAGACGGTAACGAAGATGCATGTTCAGCACGGCCGCTCAAATTAGATTTCAAATAATCTTACATGATCAAGCGAGGTAGCATATGCTATTCCCCAAAACCCCAATGCGATGAAGGTGAAATATGAATTATAATTAGAACGAAAATTAGATTGTCATCTCAAATAATGCGCCAGGCCACCATTTTGCGAGGCGCATTAGTCAATGCCTGTTGTTTTCGACGCGGATCGTCGTGTAATCAAGTCGCAACACGTCCCAGGGGCGCCCCTGGCATCGCGTACACATTAGAAATCACGAGAACAACGAGGTGGCACGGCTTTAAGGGGGAATTCCCCTCGGACGTTCTCCACCTATTACCCAGAAATTTTTCTCAAGATTTGAGCGAGCGTTGTTGCCGCTTGCAGTTTTAATATCCTAGGCCCATTTCGCCAAAATGGTTCCTTTTTATTAGGCCCCATTCTTGGATTCTCTGAGGTCATCTTTGGTGCGTGTAACGTGGCGCTAGTGCTGCACTTATTCGGCGACTAATTAAGTAATAATCCCACAGGGAGGCTAAGGCGCTCTGGTTGAAATGGACTTGGCGGGTCTGTGACGTTGCCAGAAGAAAAGGGAGAATCGATAGGGGGTATGCCACCCCACCACCAGGTCTTCTGACACCTCGAGTGCCCGTTTTGGTGCCAGAAGCACTCGCGACTGAACTCTGACCTGCCAAACCACTTTGTCACCTGGCGTTGGAGTCAACGTTTCTTGGAAGAGGGCTCCAAAACCATCCATTCCTGTGGGGGCACTTCACCGCACCCGACTCCCCTTAATGGTCTTTGATGCCGTACATCTATGACGTCACGATGAGGGGGTGGGTAACATGTCCCTGTATATCACTTGAGAATGGATAACAAGCGAGTTTCCATACCCACTATTTCTTGGCGGATGCTGATTATTTTGCTTTATCTCTTGTAACTTATTTGATGAATTAAGCCCGGCCCAAAAGGATGTCCAACAAGCTAAAACATGACTTACACACATATGCTTAAAGTACTTTTTATATATGTAATTGCTTCATGTATTTTTTCCACTAGGGTCTGCAATAGGGTAGTCCGCTAGTCTACAATATTTTTATAATTTGAAAATGTCAGGTTTATTTATAAAAGAAAACTGGTTATAAAAGATATAAAAAGGATATAAAAGAAATTAAATAAACTTAAAATCTATGGATGTTGCATAACGGTTTGTTATCAGATTTATAATTTTATAATAAATAAACGGGATACCTTCAAATAATAAAGCATAACTCATACCCTAGTGGACGACCAATTCTACACAGAACATAAATAAATTAAAAATTATAATAATATTCAATTCAACTCAGTCAGCAACGATTTACCATGTGGTAGGTGGTGTTAATTTATCAAATTTTACGTGATGGTCATCACATTTTAAACACAACAGACCCGTGCATTATTGAAGTAGGGAGTGATAATAATCGTCCAACAGGAAAACCAAATCAAGTTTTTGAAGATTTGGTTTTAAAAATCTCAAACATGATGAACGCAAACAACAGTAGATGTAACAGGCGCACCAGCGCTGCCGCCATGCGGTGGTTGTTAATATCAACAAACACATTTCCCGACACGGTATTATCTCAGTTGGTGAAAATCAACTTCACGCGGCTAAAATAAAATCTGACCACTGGCGATTTTCGGTGTTTCCGATTAAGTCGAATAATACATGCTGCCTCAACAAAGAGGAGGTTTACAGAGCCATAAACGTATTTTAGCAATCCCATTAGCAGTGTTTGCTCTGCAGACTATATTGAAATTCTCACCTGATCCGAGTGTAAATAGAGCAAACTGTGCAAATATGTCCGCACATGGTCCTCGGGGTGGGCCACACACGAGGTCAGTAGATGACCCAGGCGTATTAAGACCAGTCCCTATTCGCCAAAGCAGATGGCATGCACACGTCTGGGTCCTTTCCACCACCTCATCCAGATGGCTCTGTTTGCTTTTCGAAGAAGGAAGTTTTATGGGTCCGAAAGGAAAGGGCAATTCAGAAATGACCCAAATATTCTTGACACTGGCGCGCAAATAAACAAGCGTTAGCTGGTGGGCATAATTCGCCTTGTTTGTACGTGGAAACGCATATTATACATAATTTCGAACTCGCCAATGGAGGGGAGAGCGTGCTGGCCACTTGTTTTATAAGCCAATTAAACTTACTTAGCCATCTGCTGCCTCCATCTACGTGTTTACACGCAGCGGGGAATGTTAAGACTAATTCGCACCCAGGTATCAAATGTTAATCTCAATAAATAGCCAATCTTCCGAGAAATCACAACAAAAGATAATTGTGAATTTTGTCCATGGACTGTGCTGGGCAGATGGCATCCTTGAAAGGTCAGGTCTAAGGGTCAAAAGCAGGGACATTTGTGCTGTTAAATAATTGGATATCAATCATATCTTGGAGGAATTAATTAGAATATTTGAGTTCTTAATTGTGGTAAAAGTAAGCAACTTTTTTGCGACTAGGGTAACGTTATAAAATTGCATCAACATGATGTTCCAAGTTCCGAGAGATGAACTGCAATTTTAAAATGTTAGAGAATAGACAGCTAGCTAATCAGAAACTTTAAAATCGAGATTTTCTGATTTTTTTATTCTACAAATTGCAGAGCGAACGATTTACATGGATATGTCCGTGACTAGGACTATGTCAGAGAACCGAATTGAAAAAAATAGCTACGGGCAACGTTTTAGGAATCTACAGTGTATATGAAATTTGTCGCAAGATGGTGTTTTACTAATCTCAACAACCAAGAAATAAGACGTATTGATTAATGTATTTACATTCTGGCCAATTGGCTAAGCTCTACGAGGCTGACAAACAGAGCTAAAGCGTTGCTGAATTAAAATTAAAATTACTTAATTTAAAAAAAGATAGAAAATGCACAAATGTTCGTACTATAATGTTTGTTTTGACGAACAGCTGAAACAATGCATTGCCTGAACAGCCTAGCATTGTTTTATTCCGCTAACTTCCTAGTCTCCACTCGCCTAACAAATCCATTCCTATAAAGCCAGCGCCGTTTTCAATTATTGGATTCAACCCATGAGAATTGCCAATCCATTGTGGTTTTTCTACGTTGTCGAATTAGAAAGATGAAAGCAATTTCTGTCAATATACATCCCAGGGCTATTTTGCTCTTCATGTCCACCGAGAATATTCTTTAACCTTATAAATATAATATCCAATTTCTTCCCTATTGTGTCCTCCAGCACCAGACTGGCCATTCCAACGGCAACATTTTCCATTCAATAAAATAAAAGGCGCCGGATGTATGATTGATGATTCGATTATGAAATAAGAACCACAAGCGGTCTGCTATTTCGCCTTGGCTTTTTCTAGCCACACAAACCAATAATAATCGAAGGGTTAGTTTCATTTTGTTTTAGGTTATCAGTTTCCAGACTCCAGTGCATGCAATGTACCTTATACGAAGTGCACTTACACTTGTAAACAACGGCATTGCCTAATACAGAGTTGAACAATATGTTATCCGAAAATAACGTGTATACATCATGTATGTTGGTAATTTATTTAGTCTTATAAGCACAATCACTAAACCCCCTGTACTAAGCAGATTGACGACAAACAGTATCTCGATAGTCATTTCCGCGCAATTACTTGCATAATGTTTTTTAAACTATTTACATGAAAGTTTAAAATGTAGTAAATCATCAAATAAACGTAAGATAAATTGTGTTCTGTTAAGTATAAAGTGGTGCTTCCAAGGTAACCTTTAATCTACTAAAACAATGGATACTTATAAATAATGAAAATGGTATTTTTCTGATGAAAAATGGTAAAATGTTTGTATACGTTTCTGAACCAAAATATGTGAATAGTTGGACAGATTTTAATTTTTGCCGTTACACTGTATTTATGTCCACCTTGGAAAGTTTCTAGATGCTCAACTATCTTAGTGGTTTTACACCCCCTATCACTATGCTTTATGCCCATCGTTTGTCCTGAAAATTCTTTAAATTTGTTTTAATCAAATGCAGTTTATACAGTAGTGAATTGTGGTTTGAAATGAAGCAGTTTTAAGGCTTCTGTAATTATTGAGAGTGTTTGCTCAATTTGAAAATAGGAGCACAAATTCCATTAAAAGTAAATAAATGAATATTCATATTTTGTTTAATGATGCTATCAAAACTTTACTTTTTAGTAAACATACCATTACGTAGACATACAACGTATAGTATGTGTCTGCATAATCGTATCATTATACATGTAAAACGATAATGTGATAAATATCGACAATATTGAATATGTAATCTAGATTTAAATTGCATACAATATCCATAACCAATAGAAAAACAAATATAATTTTAGTTGAATGCCTCAGTGACCTAAGAAAGAAATGTTTTCTGTTATCTTCCACAAATAATGAGATTAGCATTCACAATGAAAGGCGATTCAGGCTTCTAATGCTGAACAATCAATAGGAACTATTCCAAAGAAACTACGTGAAGAAGTGAGAAAATCCTAACAACTTGTGTGCCGAAGCATCGGCTGGATTATAGCTAGATGTCTTGAGCAAATGCTAAATTTTCAGTCATCAAATCCAACAATAAACTAATATACCAACTACATTAGTTATGTTTAGACAAACCCTATGTTACATTTTTCTCACTTTAGTTTTTTTCGTTCCATACAAAATGTACATGTAATCAGAATTCTTGTAATCAGGCCGGCATTTCTGCAATTAAAAGCAGCAAACTCTTCAACATGCTTAAATCGTTGAATAATTAACGATCAATTAATTTTCTAAGCAACCAGGACACTTTCGACTTAAGAAAACTCAATAGGGGCATTTTTCCTGCTAGCTTTTGTCGGTGTGTTTTCTGACAAAATAAATGAATCTCAGGCAAATTCCCATCTCCAATTCCATTACGACGAGAAAAAAATGCGCCTTCAAATGCTTTGTAACTTATTTCTATTGATTCTTTTATTGGTGCACGGGTGTGTGAATAATTGGTCGAACTCGAACAAAAATGCAAGAAAAGTTTAGAATTCGGTGGCTTGTTTAAACGAAACTAGGTCAAAAAAGCTCGGATCTACTTGAGAAAATTTCAAATTAAGTCGAGTGGAAGCCGTAATTGAAATTTAAGTTGCAATATGCGCATTATTCATTATGAAATGTCGCTGTTATTTAGGTAGCAAAAGATTAAAGATGCCGGATCATGACTCAAACAGAAAGATGCGAAGCAAAACAAAAAATAAAATCTTCAAGTACATCTAACTACCTAATTTTTATGGTTCAGGAATCAGGACACAAAGAATATTTTTATCAATTGAATTATAGGGAACAATTGAACGTCATCTTTAAATGTTAACACATATTATATAACCAATACATTATAGGTGGATAGATTCTAAAATGTACCATCATATTGAGCCTTTTCAGATAATGTTAATGTAATTTTTGTACACGTACTAATTGAAGACCATTTGTCCCCCGTTTAGCTTCCAAATAGAGAAATGTGCCTTTGAAAACAGCCATGGTGTTAATTGCAAGGAAGAAAGCTTTCGCAAGAAAGGTAGGCTCGTTTTTGGCGTCAAGAGTTGAACAACAAAGCCCGATGCATCGTAAAAAACAAACGTTCAGGTGAGCCTCGTAAAAATCCGCCAATGCTTCCGAACAAGCCGCACATTTCCGATTCCGCTATACCTTAAGTTCATTCCGAAACCCGTTAAACTAATTGTTTGGTTAGTAAAAAAAAGCCATTACAAGATTAATTAAGTTTCTGCGCCCATTTCCGAGACTTTTAAGTCGCCTGCGTTATTTACCAATTAAATTCAATCAAGGCTGGTAGAGTCGTCGTCGTCTGTAGCGATATAATGCACGTCCCTCCCCCTCCTGCGCTCAAATATAAAATGTTGATTGGATTGGGAGATATCTCTTTCTGAGCTCAATTAGGGGCAGGACTCATAAAACATGTTATATCACAGTTAAACTGCACAAAAAACAAAGCACTTTCTACGCAATAAACAATGTTTATTACATGTCGACATTCAATATTCGTATACCATTTACGACTTAATTATTACCTGCCATCATCATCGATCGCATGGCTTTCCTTTCAGATTAAAGTTTGGAGGGAAGCTCTTAAGGTGCTCCTTGGAAACTAAGTCGACCAATGATGACTATATACACGTACAACAATACGTGTACACGTAGCGCAACCTACGCGTGTTCGGTCACCGTTTTATTGTTCAATCCAATTAATTGTTCAGTTTTACTCTGCTCTTATATTGCAAAGGCGCTGAATTTTTACAAGGAACTTTTTTATTTTTTTATTTATTATTTGGCCGTGTCCGGTTTGTGTATTAATGCGTGACACAAAGAGAATGAAAACTGAGGGTAAATACCCCAATTTTTATAGCGATTATTCTCGTGCCACCGCTGTGGTCATTCGACATTCCAATGCTCCAACAGGAGGGGGTCTACTCACTTGATATCATGATCTTTATGTGAGATTGATTGGCTAGATTGCGCCTGACAAATTAATTAAAGACTTGTAATCGTCGTGAAGATGAAAATACAAGATCTGTTTGATAAAACCCAATCAGTTTTGACTGATGAGAGGTTCAGAAATATATCTTGTTGAAAATAATTCTGAGGAAAACGTATTACATGTATACGCATACGAACGAACTCGTACATGCGTTTTTTGCAATATAAATGTAGTTATTGAATGTGGAAACACGCTATAACATTAACAATACCGTACTGTATGAATCGTATGAGGCAAATTAATAATGTGCACTTAAAGGAAATGTATTCGCGTGCAACATGTCAATAACAGTTGCAAATGTCCGAAGGCCACTTTCTAAATATTTTTATGATCAGTTTATCATAATAACTGTAAACATTGCATCCGTGCCATGTTGTTAAAGATCCACGACCAATGGTTTATGATGATAACGATAATGGGATAAAAAAAACTTGTTCAAAAGTTTATATTATAATTGTTCAAACTGCATGATAGCTTAATTTCAATGTCAGATTTACATGTACATTACCAAATATCGTGCAGTCGTGTTAATTACATACCATTAAACGCAAAATAAGATAGGCGTTTTATGCTTCACGAAAACGAAGGTACCACATAACAATAACAAAATATTGGATGTTTGCCTGTACAATTATTTCTGTCGACAATAGCTTATATGCAATCTGTAATGATTGTTATTACAATTCGTGACTTAGAAACTATACGTTTTCAAGCACAAATTTTCCCACATACAATGATGTTTACATGACCTTAAATCAATGAATTCATGAATTCAAGTACATTTGGATCGAATATGGAATTCAAATGGCTTCTTGGAAGTAAAAATATTTTTAACTGTCTTTTTAACAGCCTCAAGATTGCAGATAATTTACCAAATCTGTCTTCACTGGAATAGCTCGTCCAGTACTGTGATCGAGTCAAGTACATCTTTTAAGTCAGAATCAAAATTACAGCAATTAGCGGATAAGGACTAGGAATTGAAAAAAAAAAGCCGGGATGTTATTCAACTTTAAAACATGCATTACTTCACTTATATAGCCGACATAATTCCGAACAATTTCGCAATGAAGAAGTTTTGATCAGACTGAAATGCTTGCCAAGTGCCCATCGTGCTAAGAAAAACGTCAGCTTTCTGTTGCTCTCGTTTCAATTTTGCATCGTTTCTTATATGCTTGCAAGAAAGATACCACCGTGACACTAACCGTGACTACAGAAAAGCGACAGCGAGAAAGCTGCATTATGGAAATAAAAGATTAGTGTTACTGACGTCATAAAGTCGATTCCGGGTGCAGAAAAAAAGCCATTACAGAAGTTAGAGGGTAAAACTATATATTCAGAAATGCAGAGGGGCTATTTGAAATCACTTTTGATCAAAAAGCCCTTCATCAACACCCTGCTATGCGCGCAAGAAACATTCAAGATTTTCGAGATGTTGCGTGCAAAAGTGCATGAGAGGAGGATCCCGTGAAGCAGAACACGCGTGTAAGAGAAGGGCCACAGGATACCATTCTTCCGTCACATTGATTTTGAATGGCAATGCAGCTTCATGGCCCGGAAGTAAGTGACCCTCCATCTTCCAACTTTACATGCATAATAAAATGAGGTTCATTTTGTACGCATCAATTGCATCGGAGTTTCGAAAGAGAAATAAAAGAAAAAGAGAACGCGGCAGATGAATTCTACACGAAAATGACACGTTAGCTCCTCGTAAAATGCAACCAACACGAAAAATCCACGTATATAATAAAACGGTGCGTCGGAAAAGTTGGAAGAGGGGTTGAGAAAATCCAACTTCTCAGAAATGTGCGCAAGTCTTAAAACCTTTTCCACATTGCTCCAATGCGGCACATTAAAATAAACAAGCAAGACGCCGGAACTGCTCATTGTCAAATCTCAGCTTGGAAGTCAAATGCACTAAACTCAGCGTCATTTATATTAAATTTTGACCTCAAGTTATGTGGAAAGGAGACTATTTTAGATAAAAATGTAATGTCGTTTATTATAGGAATAGGGGCGGCACACGTTAGGTACATTATGATATAAGCTTTTGATACCTTCTTCCATTCAAAATGGCGTGCTTTTTCTCAAAATAAATTAAGTGCATATAACATCATCAGAACTATTTGTGAGATAGCCTCTATACATGGGACGGGATGGAGTGCTCGGGGGAGAGTTTCTAAAATTTCTACAGCAGTGTACTAGAGGAGAGTATGGGGCGAAAACGTCAACTTTTTTATGGAATTACTTTGTGGACGGCCCCTTAAAACCGATAATTTTGCCAAAACAAATGGTTTTCAATACATATTGATAACTACAGATCATATTGTTCATAGTGAAAATGAATGTGTGTGTAATTTTCAAATAGAAACTCGGAAATGATATTGTGTTAATGTAATTCTAACACATTATAATGTGAGAAACTCTGTTCGTGATACTGACATCGTACAGTTACTAACACTTCACATATCTATAAATTTCCGTATTCATGAAGACTGAAGTAAAATCTCTACACAAAACGTACCATTCGTATTTTGAATTGGTGAGAAATGATGTACGCACGTGCATGATGTGTTCTAAACAACTTGGCTGCGTACATGATTTCTCACCAATTCTAGTAACACCGGCCACATGATGCCAATAATTTTATATTCGTATTTTGAAGTATTTGCTCGGAAACTACAGATGAATGATGACTGAATTACTTCAAAGTTTTACATGTATTAGATAATCTAATCATTGCATGCTCGATCCCAGTCCGTGAATGCAGATACAATTTTTAAAGTAATCATTCAGTAGGTTTCAGTAGGTCATTTCCATATTATAAATCTGTACGCGAGTAACGAGTAGTGATTTGCCGAACTGGCAATTTCTCGATTTACTTGGTAAGTTCATTAGCAAATTAGCAAGCAAACTCGCATCGCTAAAATCGACCGAATATGATTCGTGTTATCACAGCGCTTGCATTTAGGCGAAATTCAATTATTGGGTTTCCATATTTAATTTGGCATCCCTTGAAAAGCATACCAATTCCCCAACTGGATAGGAAACATCAATTTCCCTCTTCGGCTGAATACAAAGTGTGCTGCTGGCCCTCCCCATATCAGAACCGAATTTAATCAGCGGGTTATCACCCGACCAAACTGCTACACCTCATGTGATTACAGGTATTTGCTTGCAGGTTACAATAAACGCGACAACAGCGCCCCCTCAAGCATATTACGAAGTACAGAAATTCAATTAATACATTACTATACACCGCAGTATATAAGACTTCAGCTGAAAAACGATGATTTCCTTGTGTTACAAGCTATCATATAGAATAGAGTATTTTTGTTTTCATACATTTTACAGGTTGCGCATAAAAAAATTAATAGAAAAACACGAAATATCTAACTTTCCAGAAACTTAGAAAAGATCACGACAATTGGCATATGCATTTTCAGACCCCCCTTAATTAGCGTTGCTTCATCGCTATCATTATGCCAGCCTAAATCCATTTGCGTTGTCCTTATGAGCATGTCAAGGTTTCTTGAAAAAGCGGCAGTTTTTCAAACATACAAATTTATGCCCTACGTGCAATCGCCAATGAATAGTTAAGAAAAAGGCCGCACGCTGCATTAACAGCTCTATCCTAAAAATGAAAAATTATGCACGTTTGAATATGCAGACGTGCTCGTGTCCGCCCATGAAGGGGAAAACGATACAAAAATTGTGAATTATTAAAAAATGCCTTTCGCCCAAATGTGCCTTGGGCTTTTGATGGAAGCGTCAGGCTGGCAACCTTGGTGGTCGTGCATGGATTTTCAAGTTTTCATCTCTGTTATTCGTCGCCATCAACTTAACACGTTCTCGCGTAGGGTCTTCGGACGAAATGAGTTTATAGTTTTTTGAAAGGCTAATTAGTATTTAGAAGGGAAAGGTTGACCACCGCACAAAATACCCGAACGGCCGACGTGCCACCAAACTATGTACCGGTCAGCACGCCCAGCTCATCCTCCTCGAAAATGCGATTTGCGCCATCGTGAACTCGTGTGCGAAGGTGAATGGTGTTCAAAGAAATAACGAAAAAAATTGCAGCAGCATTTACTGCTTTTACACGTAGAACGGACTAAACTGGCGTTTCCAGCATGCAATTCCCGCTTTTATTTCTTGTGAAAAATACAAGGAATTTAACAACGATGTTCTCATTATAATGGTAAAATCATTCGGATAGTTTTGTAATAGGAAACTTTATAAAGTTATGAAACTTTTCGAGAATTCATTCATGGACGGAATTTTCGGAGTTGTTGTAAAACTTGCTACAGAAAAGGTGAGACAAGAAATGTTTCCGGACCTGATCCTCGAAATAATTTATTGACCAGGTCTTTAAGGTCTGCACCGTCCGTGAATTGGGCCCCCTTAATTAAGTAAAGCTATAAGCCGACTAAAGCACCGAAATATAAAAATAGTACAGTAACAGGAGATCGTATTGGTAATTAAAAGAAAGCCACATGCGAATTTGTTTGGAAAATTTGACCACAAATCATGGATTTCAGTTTGCATGTATGGTATTTCCTTTTACTGACTATTTCCTTTTTATATGCAGCATATTAATCATGTGCCATTCTGTCAAAGCATTAATTTATCCAAAGCCATTATAATTTTTACATTCCATTCCACATAAGAAAATGTTGATATGCCAGTTTACATAATCGGTTTTGAATTGCTATTTCAAGCCCGCCTTTTACAAATCCCATAAATCTTTCAGCCCTCAAAGTCATGCAATTTAAAGTTTCTAAACCACCTCATGCGTTTTATGCAATTAAAAAGAAATACTGGCAAGATTACTGCATTGAACGTGAAATAAAAATGTGTTTAAAACATCGAGCTATGATGCCACGCCATTTGGTTTTTCTGCATCGCTGCCAACAAAGTTTTCTCGCGTGCCAGAAGGCGGATCCGGTGCTGTTATCTTAGGTTTTAACAAAAGAAATAAAACAAAGTCGAATCGACCAGTACAGTCGATACGAAGAAAGTAACTTCACCAGATGGACTAATGGATGTAACAAAATTTACGAATTCTAAGGAACAGGAGATCTGCAGTGAATATCTATAAATTAATGATTACATATTTATGAAAGATAACTTTAGGATTGTCAGATTCAGTGTAATGCATGAGGAGACGACATTTTTGTAACAATTGCGCAATTTAACAAAATATTCTCACTCCGAGGGAGGTATGAACCTCTTGTTTTATGAACAACGGAAATGTGCGGATTGTAAACATTTTAAGGCCGTAAAATATGCGTTTCATAGCTTAACTATATTCATCCTATGGCCATCAACTAGATTTAATTCGATAAGCATCTGGTTTTTTTGCCATGAGAAGTACAAAAGCAATAACTATAGTCTAACCCCTGGTGAGATGCCACAAAGGTCGACTGCAGATAAAGAGGAGTTGTCTAGCGTCAAATTAAGCAAGAAGGTGGTGCTAGTGGTCAGATATACGATAGCGAGCGGCAAGGATAAAGAAATAGACGAGGGAGGAAATTCCCATCAATTTATGGCGTTTTAATTCAAATTAATTCTCCATACCATGGTCCAATTAAAGGCCTTTCTTCCAAAACCGTTGGCAACGTTAACAAGGTTTCTGGCAGACGATGTGCACGTCCATACGCAACATCCTGCTAAAGGCAGTCCTTTTTTCGTCTTTTTCCTAGCCTAGGCATAAAATAAGGGCAAGGCTGTGTTCGCACCTGTTGGCCAATGGGGAACCTGATTGGCCCTCGTTCATACCCCTTTGATGGATTTGGGAGAAGAGGCGATTGTTCTTAAACCTCGCTCGATGTACAAGTCTATTAAGAGGTAAATGTAATATGTATTTTGGGGGTAAATGAACCTGTTTAAGGGTCAGGATGTAAAATAAATTAAGGCTAGGAAGCCTGTCCTAAAGCGAGACTAAACCAAAGCGTTTCCAAGAAGTTTGCAGCAGAGAAAACGATGGCCAATTATACGCCCAGTTTTAAACAATAAGGTGAATATGGTGATGTTCCCATTAATGGAATGTCAGTTGCACTTCTGCTAGTTCCTTGAAGATGGCGGCTAACCTGTTCACTCGAACCATGCATGTAAATTGCGGTTCACGAATACGGTTCAAAAACACAAAAGTGAGGAGCCCCACTCACATCAGGTTTGCATTGTAGTCGCGCTACAATGGCGCATCCTGTGCATCAAAACAGTATGATCGAAACCACTAGTGTTTCAAAAAATGCATTTATAAATATTTTTGCTTTTAAAATCACACCACGGAACAATTGTAATGAAATCTGTTTTCTATTTAAATGTCATTCTTGTGTATACAACGTGTACCATATGCCCCATTTAAAAAAATTACTAATTAATGGAACATCATCTCAGACAATAGTCTACAGGGGGCGCTGACTATAGCACGCCTACACTAGCGTCCCTAGTATCTATCCTGGAGCCTACGAGGGTTGGGACAAAAGTTGCCTTTCACGATGAAATGGTGGGGAATGTAACAGGGGTGGCTACGGGAACCCCCTACTGGTACACTTCGGCAAAGCCAGCCTTCGTTTTTTGTGGTTTGCTTTTGCTGACTCACAGCACCTTGAGTAAAGACGAGCAATTAAAGATACAGTAAGGAGCAGTCCAACCAGCCAGGATACAAAACAAAACAATCGAAAATTATAGGCCCAGATGTACAAAAGTAGTCCTATAGGGGGCACCTCCACGTTGGCTTCTCATGAGAGGAATTTTCTAATTAAAGTCGTTGATGCAGACCACTTTTCAAATGTCCACCGTGTTGTTCTTCATTTATTCGGATGCAATTTTTTTCTTCATATTAATAGCATCCAAAGAGTGAGTGCAATGATTATGATGCTGGTGCACAAAGGCATTCTCACTCGTTATCTGGTGACTGTATCTAAATTGGCGACTACGCCGACAAATGAGTTTATACAGAATATGTAAACGACCTGGATCAAAAGCATTTAAGATACGCCCTTAAATTCGTTGATTGAAAGAAATTTTGGTGGGTCGTCCATTTGACACGCAGTGGTCACTAGGGCACCGTACACTGGCGTGATGGGAATAACCCAATTATAAAACAATTCGATTTTTTTCAGTTTCCCCATTTTGGATTTCTTAGTATTATGTCTGCGATGTTAGCACAAACACTAAGTACTTATGCACTCGTTGACATAATGCAAGTGTCAGGATTTTCATTTTATGACCTTGTACTACAGACACTGCGTGAGGTCTGATTATAGATAGTCATTTGTTCGAAACCCTTAAGGGGATGATAAAAGCCGGGAATTTTTACGAATGTTGAGGCGATGTACATGTACATGTATGTAGATAACTTATGTAAATAAAAGTTCAGAAAAATGCCAATAAAACGTTGACATTAGTGCAAATGTCTGATTTCGCTACACGATCGTTCTCTAAAATGAATGTAAAGTCACATTTTCATGACTTCGAAAACAATTTGAAAAGTTAAAAATGATTAATTGATTATAATTTACACTCCAATTATTTAATTTTTTATTACGTGTCAAAGTGGTTAAACACAATGCTAGTTAACAATGCACACATGAGAGACAAAACTTGCTTTTATTAGAATATCATTATAGATTTGGGGAAAAGTGATAAAAAGGTGTTTGAAAAAAATGGGATAATTTAGTGGGAATCATACTTTCCTGGCCATACTATTCATACATACATTATACTGTTCATTGTCTAAGTTTCTACATGTACAAGTACATTTAGAGCCAAAACTTATGAATGTCTCTGCCCCTGTATGGGTGCTGTTGTTTTAAATACGTTCGTATAGTTGCCCACCTTAAGGGGTAAACCATTCCCTTACAATTACAGGTGACCTGTGAGGCAATGACAGCCTTAGACACATGTACCCACCTAGGGCCTAGGGCTCATGAGGTGGGGTCTAGAAGTTTCACCCTCACCCCCGCCCTCACTCTAAAAAAGGCCGTCTGGTGTCGCTTCAAGAAACGAGTTAATAAACACTGCTTCCATTGTAGAAATGAATAAAAATTGTGTTGATTATCGCGAATAACTAGCAGTGTCGTGTTCGAAGGTGCTCTCAGAGGCACGCACAACATTTCCAATTAAGGAATTGCTTTCGGCATCTCGATGGCTGGTTGAAAAGAAAAATGGCCGAAGCGTAGTAAAAGCATTGAAAATATGCAAAATTCGCGACTGAATATTCATAGTGGGACAATTACGTGTCACAAATCAGGCTAAGTTCGACGAGACAGCCGTGAAAAATGCAGCGTCGGCCGACTCAAAGAATATTTAATTAAGGGGGTGGCAAATAAAATCTTAAAACAAGGGGCATTTGCATGCCAAATAAGTTTTACACAAGAATCATGCATGGTGTTGGTCACTATGGGCGCCATTACTGCGCAAACACCCTTGCGTCAAGAGGCATGCGTTAAGGCGGGCAAAAGGAGCATGGTTATGACACGCCAATTGTGAGACGGGAATTTCCATAACCAGGGATTGAGCTAATGACCTATTTTTTGGAGAAATTGCTCTATTGTCTCTCTAACATGCAGGAAATTGGATTTCCCTCAACTTTTACAAGCGCAATTTGCTTAAAAAGCGTTTGTGTTCTTTTATCTTTTTTCTTGATTAACCTTTTTAACTTCAGAAGAATTTCAGTTTCAATTTATGAGTTGTTAATGGTGCATTGTGAAACGGTTGATTTTCATAGTGTGTATAATTTTGCCACTTTTAAAAACAGCGCTTCCAAAACCACCTGTTCATAATTTTCATGAGTCGTTATTATAACGAAAGAAGCAATACACTTGTGAATTTTGTAAACGTATTGTTATTTACGCTGGTACTTCGCAATTCCTTTTAGCATAGCCCCGCTTCTTTTTCAAGGAAATAAATAATATAAGAATGTTAATCCAAACTACATAGACAAGTGTTTTTGCAAACGGGAAAATATGAATGTTCTCGGAACAAGCAATTAAAGGAGAAAAATTCGATTTAATCAGTGTAAATTTCAGATTTTATTTCCCTTTCGATGTTTTGCTATTGCAGGGAAGTGTTTACGATCCGCTTAATGCAATTATCAGAGAATGAAAGCACTAGAATCTGACCAAAGGGTACCTGTTAGTTATCACTGAAGTACCTTATGTCGCAGAAATGATCTTTACCTTTCATTGGCGGATCCTCCAACAGGGCAGGTGCCCCTTCAATACAAATTTAGTTGACTTAAAGTAGGTTTTTTTACGGTATACCGTAAAATTTAAAATGTAAAAAACACTACGTTAGTGATGTATTGTTATTACAATAAAAACATACATGTGGTGTCGATTTTTTTTAAAAAAAACGGACTTCAATAAAAAACAATCAGACACTTCAGATACATGCATATGAACATTTTAAGAAGAAAGTATGTAGCATGCATGGTGATCATGTAATTTTTTTCTGGATCGGCCATTGGTACAATCCTATGGAGACATGACGACAGAAATATGGAAAACGTATCATGGAACGATACCTGCATCCTTATAGTGCATATTGTACATGTAAATCGTCATGATATATGGCCACGAGCCAGTCATCTCCTAAGATATAGCCTACATGTAGCCTAGATTACAATCGTTTTTCATGTGGGAGACCTATTTATTCATTTATATATATGAGATGCGTGGACCAGCCTCGTTCGCACCTTGCACTGGGGAAAATTTCTGGAAACAAAGGATCGACTGTAGTCGCTGTTGTTGTTTCCATTGAGCATCGCCGCATGCGTGCATCTAATAAATCTTGGCTGAGGGCACAAGATTTTAAACCTATTTTCGAAGACAGTGGGTGCACAAAGGCTTCGTAATTGTGTTGATTTGTTGACGAGCCATTGGCGGGCCTCGTCAACATGTGTTGTTTCGTGTTCAACAATCTGGTAGACACGTAATTGGAGATAACAGTGTGTTTTCGCAGCGCTATTCAACGGCGCTCCCCAACAGAGATCGTCATTCACAAGGCGCAAAAAAGAACCTATTGAAAAGCTGTCAATTGCGACATGTTTAATACAAAGGTTCAAAAATGAGGGCACCCCCCTCCAAAAAGCTAGAAGAAATGCGTTGTTCCAGTTATCAGATATCGTGAAAACCGGCTCCGTTGTTACGCCACAGCTTTTTTGCGGAGCGGTAACATTTGCATTTGATATAGAAAAAGAAAGTTTACCACACGCAAAAAAAAAAAAACGCTCGCTCTTCATGACTAGACCTATAAAACGTTTCGTAATTCATTTTAATAACTCAGTTGTTTGTAGATTGGAAACCGCGATAGGGATGTGTACCGGACAACATTTTGTAGTTCCTGAAAACACGCCATTGTTATACGCGTGCCTTTTATTCAGTTTCTTGCATTGGTAAAAGACGCAAAGTGTTTTCAGGTGGAAACCCGCTGCGATGAGACCTTATATATTTTCGCTAGTTAGATAAGCGATAAACTCCGTTTAAACAGATTCAAAGGCCACTCTTGAAACAAATGCTAATGTGCCATCCATGGTCAACAGTCTGGTATCTAACGGGAAATGCTGCAATGAAATGTACATGTATCAGCTCGTGACACTTATGTGATGCACCCATAAACTGAAATTGCAATTTTGCCCAGTGGTCATTGTAGAAACTCGATTACAAAGTGAGCAGTAATGAGACTGTCTTTAGAAGAAATCGGAATGTTTTCTACATATAACATGACATATGAGCATAGCTTTACATGCTTTACAAGTTGACATGCATGGCGATGTCACTATATGGTTATATATGGACTTATTCATGTACTCATAAGGCTTGGTTGGAGATTCAGTGACAAATCCTAACAACAGGAGTTATCCAAGTGCGATTCCTCGTAACCCTAACGAATGGTTTGACGGTGTTCTACAAAAACTACATCAAAGTTAAAGACAAAATAAATTGACGTTTGGGAAAGGTAATTAGGTTCCACTATAAGCACTTGTTGTTTTAGAAGTTGCGCTTATTTGTTTCCAATTTAACTAGAATCCATCCCATTTACTCTTTTTTTATGATCTTTTTATAGGCATACGAGCAGATCTCGTGCCCTTAACCGTCACTAACCAGCGAATCGTTAACCGTTCTACAAAACAAAATGGCGTCCGTACTGATGCGAAACGTCGTTACTCCCGTCGTGAAATGCGAGCATCTCATACACGGCAGGGATACATGAACCCATTTTTTACAGTTGGTTCTTCGATATCCATTTGGGAACCACGATTTGCTTGAAACGCTTTTACCATGACCTTTGCTGCAGACAAAGTTACAATGTTTTTTGGAATTCTGACAATGACACCATTCTCCCATTAAAACAATAGTGATATCACATGGTTCCCACAAATCACAATGATTTCCCACCCAAAACATTGAAACTGAATTCTCTAAACACTTCCCCTGCCGAAAATATTGCAGACGTAGCACTTCTTTATCTTTTCTTCCACAAATGGCCTGAAGCTTGAACTTCCAAAATTAGTTGTTTCTATGCACTTCCAATCATTTTCAGTTTCTCATTAAGTTTTCCAACAGTGTCTTATGGCCTGTGATGTGTATTGTTAAATTCCATTGCAGTCTTGCAACAGCTTCCTGGTGCCGCCATGATAATGATATGAAAACGTTTGAATCACCTTGGATTTGGCCAGAAGTGAAGATATTACATACGTGTAAATGTACTCTCATTTTAAAAAAAATCATAGCCAATTGTTTTACTTTTATGTTACATGTATCTCTTTTTCTGTTGGTTAGCTGAAAAGCACAAGAAATGTCGTTTTATACTTATGCTCAGTCTGAGAAATTTAAATGCCCGCAGATGGCTTATCATCAAATATCTCCAGTTAAAAATATTTAATAAAAAAAAGGTTGAGGATTAGAAAGTGAGTGCATACATAAATATATGATGGAAAATGATTATTTGGAGAACTGATGCTTAAATTTAGGGAATTATAAACAATTACTAAATTGAATTAAGCTTTTTGTCTCGCATTATTTAAATAAGTCGCACCCGTATCAAGCGAGAGCAAAAAAAAAACAGATTTATCCGCACATACTATCTTCTCCATCTCTAATCTAAATAGTTCGTGTGTCAGAGCATAAAAGCTTCATGGAATTAAAGAAAATAGGGAGTTCAAATAGGCGAATGGATTAACTGCAGAAAAAAACCGAACCAACAGGTGGAAATATTCTCATATACAACAATGAAAATAAAAGGGAGAGGAAAAAAACGACGAAAAAAGTAATTACTATGAGGCATACATGTATCTCCTTTAATAACGCCGAGTTCTTAATAGGATTGCATTAAAAAGTTAATTCGAAAAATCACAAACTATTTGCATCTAATAATTAGCGCACAAAAATTAATTGCTTTCGGATAGAAATATTTACGATTTTAATGACATAAGAAGCGGGGTGTAAAAGATAATGGGAAAAAATTAAGAAATGCACCACCATATGCGAGTTATAGGCTAAGGCATGGAGTAGATAACTTGGTTAATTCACGAGACCGGTACGAGATAATATCTGAGCACAAGCTTTGATGTAAATAATTATAGGAATAGCAACAACAAAACAAACAAAATAGGGAAATAAACCTAGTTGACTTTGAGGAAAATGTGAGCGTCTGCACAGAAGTAAAACATGTGGTCTTATACTTTTAAGCACAGTTAAAGAAAGGCTCTAAACTTTTCTCTTCCACAGCGACAGAGAAATAGCTAAAATTCACTTTACGCCAACGCTCCTTTGCATTTTGTTTAAAAAAAAGAACTTTACCAAATTTTTAATTTTCTTGCCTTCGGTTTTGTTTACACTGTGCTTTTTGTATATCACCCAGTGATGGCGCATAGGGTAATGTACATGTATATATGTTCTTCGAATTCAAAAATAATAATGAATGATAGAAATAAAAGGGTTTCAGGTTATTTTTTATGAAACCCATTAGAAAAATGAAAAAGCACCGCAGGGTCAACACTTCACGTAATGAAGGACAAAAAATGGGCGAAAAAAAGGAACGAGGAGGAAAAGTCAGAGACTAATTGTTTTAAAATAAAGACAATTTTTCATTCTCATTACGATAAATTGGATTTCGTGAAAGCTTTTCGGCGAACCTGAAGGTCGCCAGGGGCCAGTCTCAAGCAAGTTATCATCCATGGCTGGCCAATTCCAGAGAAAACACATTTGATCACATTGAAATCAATGAAGAAATGAAAACCAAACACGCATATTTTAGCTCTAAGTCACGCTTCGTGAAATAAAAGACTTGAAATTAAAAAAAAGCTTTCTCCACCCTTGTCGGTACATGTTTTCTAATAATGATTTGTAATTAAGAATAAACAATGTTAGAGACTAAAACATAATGCAGCCTCTTAATTGAAGGTTTTAAACATTTACAATTTTACTTCTACTATTGTATTTACTGGAGGAATTTTAAGGTAGATCGTCCAGTGACCTAGTCCGACCGAGTATTTGATCTAAAATCAAAAGACATTTTAGGAAGAAGAAGAAGAAGAAACTAAGCGCTAAGGGGGGATACCCCCTTCTGGCTAATATCTTATTTGTTATCGCACTATTTGGGTATAAGGTAGTTACTATATAAATGTAGATGAGTGTGGCATGATTAAATGAGTATATAAGAGTATTTAAGTGGGGACCGAATTTTGCAGTGGTTAGTCGAGTTGGTTGGGCGTTTAATGGTTGGAGCCCAGCCCGGTTGCCCGGACACCTTAAGTTGGCCCTTACTGGGGCTCCAATTTTGTATTAGTGGGAGATTAAATCCGGAGCTAAATGTATGATGTATTAGTAGCTTTTGCAAAATTTAGTGCTATTCGATAGTCTTCGCCATTAAAGTCAAACAGATTTGAGTGTCATGGTAGCGTACGTGTTTCAGATGGTTAGATTTAATAAAAATGACGAAACAGCACTTGTTTCTGCAACATGTTTTAAATAAGTCTATAAATTGGAAAAATATGACCAGTAAATTACGTCTTTAAGGGAAGGGATGACGTCCATTCGAAACAAATTCAGGATAGCCCTAAGCTAATAGAAAGTCCGTTTGGCAGTACTAAGGTACTGAGTTGAATTGAATTGGTATATGTCACTGGACTTGAGAATTGTTCAACTCATATGAGGCAAAAATTTGGACGTGGTGTCAATACATGTCGCTGCCAGACACGCAGCTTCCGGATTCGGTGGAACGTCCCTCATGTTCATCAAGAAGAACACCAAATGAACGCAACATCCCAGGTCTCCAGGGACTCATGAAATGTCCATTCGTTAAATTTCACCTGACGAAGAAGCGGGGGAAAAAAAACGTTGCCAATCCTGGCTGACAGGCGAGTCCAATTGTCAACAAAGGATCCATCACGGATCCCCCGATTCAGCGTGACGTCACCGTGGAGTACTGCATTTGTCATCGGGCCTGAGTGGCAACCGTCATCGCTCGATATAAAACAATACCTTAATGGAAATTAGCCTTTTTCAGTGGCTTAGCCTCCTGGCAAACACCGCCATTCCCTCGCCAGTCAATTACTTTGGCAAAAATGTCCTAAATCCATTTCGCGAAAAGCATGCAGTTGAGCATGCATAGTCGTATCCCGTTATGGCATGCTCGCGTGACACTTTGCAGTTACACATATCGACAGGCAAATGGGCATAACGACCGAGTGGAACGTGTACGTGTGTGTGCACGGCTCTAAATAATGCAAGGCTCAACAGTGGCCCACCCCCTAGCCCTGCAGCACTCCCACCGTCGACATGCAATCGGGGCGGACGAAGGAAATTTCGCCAAATGCCTCCATAACAAAATTGAACGATTTCGCCACAAAAACAAAAAAACCTACATAAATCGAACATTTTCACTCGCGATCCATTTATATGGAGCCTGCTGAGTGACAGCTGCAGTCGAATTAGCCGCAGAGTTGAAGATGAGATTACGGAACAATGGAATTTCATCTACTAAATTAATGAAAGCGGTCATGACGCCAATTTCTGACCACGCAAAACAATTCGAAAAATACCCGTTGCTATAAATCAGGAGATATGGCGTGAAAATACTTGGCTCTTTTTATACGGTTTAATAACAAAGGATCAGTTAAATGTTATTTCCTTATGGTCCAGATTTCAATTTCCGTAGAATCGCTGGTATTGGAAGCCACTTATTTTTTTTTATCTTCGGTGTTACCTTTTTTAAGGCGATTGCGTGTTTATTGCTTTAGCCAGCATAGTAAGTTGAAATCTTAAGCAATATCCGGGGCAATACCGATTTTTAGTAAAATTCAGTAAAATGTAGCTGCGTGCATGGTTTTCAATTCGCAAGCTGTCATACCTGTACGTCAAAAACCGAGAATAAATTGGAAGAAAACTAGACAAACGAAATATTCGTTGTTCTCTTTGATCCTTGTCTAAAACGTATGACTCGATTGTGTTCATAACGAAAAATTCACATAGATCTACTATTTTGCTTTCTGTAAAACGCCTAATTAAAATTACTCCATGCAGATAGACTTGTTATCATCACCTTCCTGCTCTGCATCAAGCACTATAAAATGTTAGTGGACACATCTTTTGGAGTATATTGGGAATTATTTGAGAGTCCATCGAGGCGCTTGTTTCCCGAGTGACCCTTACAGTCGTGTTGGTTATTGAGCCAGGCAGCAATAAATTCCATCATTAAACGTGGAACAATGTAGACAAGCGAATTCCATTACGATTTAAACGTGATTCTATTGCTTTTTGTATGCGTGTTCGCAAATGCCAAGTACGGAGGTTGGGTGAAGTTAGCGCTGGGCAACCCCCACCATAAGAGGAGGCATAAAACATTAAATACAACCAAATCTCAAAACTAATTACGGGTAATCATCATGCTCGTGTTCTCTGTTGTATTCCGGTTTTATTTCCATCTATTTATTTATCAATTGTGCACGAGAAGAAATCCCCTCCATTTCGGGGTGGTTAGAGGCCCTTGCATGGCCCTCCTCCATGTTTTAGGGGTAGCACGCAAAGAGCTAATCAAACAAATCCCACCAAAACCAGATATTACTGATTTCATATAGATGCTACACTCGGACACGAGTAATACAGCAGTGTTGGTAACATTCCGTGCTTTCGAGGATTATTACACGAACCAAGATCGATTTCGTGGCTTGGGCAAGGGTAGGAAACATGCTGGTATTCGGGTATGCTCCAACGGTTAGGATTATCCTGGCTGCGAAAGGGGCAATCGATACTCTGATGAGCCGAATTCATACGCCTGTTATAACTTTGTTACCACTGTAACTGGTCTCATACTAAATTTACTCCAGAATCCACAAAATACAATGTACTCTGTATGGAAAATCACTGCAACAAGTTCGATGCAATGTGATGGTGTGAGATAAGCGGACCGTAACGTTGGGGAAGTACAAAAAGGGGTAAATGTGGATTTACAGTCGGTAAGAAAACATCACCATCAACCAAGGTCGCCATGGAGAGCATTTTGGTTGGTATGCTGAGTTGCATGCGACCATTTCTCGACCGCTAACTGGGAACGGGAAATGGAGACTATTAGCATGACACTTCTGAAATCGTTGCGTTTTGTGGTATTTCTCATTTAGTACGTTTTAAAACCAAAGATTTGGTCCGCCGAGAGCTGTAGATGATGCCATGGGAACTTGTCAAAACACTTGATATCCGCCAGATCAAAAAATGCTATAGTTGGATAGCTGGAAAATGAGTAACGGACAGGTAAGATTAATTGCACAAGAGGCTCTTTTCTTCTGTTGGTCGATTTCAATTCCTTGTTTCTTCTGTTGTTAACCCGACTATAGCTTCGTTCATGGCAATGAGAATTGAAGGCATAATCAGGGGTTAAATTGTTGAAATTTTCAATCCGTCAAGAAACCTTCAATTAATTTTACGCCCTGGGGTCGAACATACATGTACTTTCACTTTACGTGATTTTCTGAAATAAATTTATCACTAATTACAATTTTGAAGATATCAATTTTCGATGCAAACAGTGAATGCGATCTTCAAACGTTTTGTTCTGAATGTTCCTTGTGTAATAATGTATTTCCATCATATCCACTTCTAGGAACCCATTTGCTGCAGTATTTCCATGCATTTAGCTTCCAGCAGCACTGAGATTTTGTCGAACGCTAAAAAGGTATGCAACTCATCAATACGCTGATTGTTTATCACCAACATAAACTGGTCACCAAATTCCAAGTAAATGATAGTTTCCAAACGGTTATCTGAGTAAACGTTTTGAACCTCACTCATTCACACAGCCCTCATAATCAGAGGGCAACGCTGGTCACCAGATGGCATGGAGCGATTTCTAGTCTGCCATTCATTTTGTAAACATAACCGAAGGCACCAGTCTCTACGTCTTCAAAGATTTTCTGTTTTTACTCTTTTAAAGTCAATTTACCCTTCGAGAAGAATTTTCTTCGCTGTCATTTCCGAGTGGACATAATGGCGTGACAAGTGCCACATCGTGTGTCCGAATATTGGATGCAGCAGGGCTCTGGCAGATATATGCACGATGGCATTTTCGCACTCAAAATGTAGTGATAAGCCACGATCAGTTCAAGAGGCAGGTCAAAATAAAAATAAAATGTGCCGGTAGTTACGGTAGCCACGGTAGCAGGAAAGAGTATATGTGTTCCTACAAAGTGAGGCCGAGACATAAAAGCCTTTGTGCATGACAAAAAGGACAGTGGCGCTTTCTGCTTTCATATGTAACGCATCTTGTTTTTTATGACGGAAAGGAACGCCGAGAGATAAAATTGAAACTAAATAAAGAATACACGCTGAAAGCCCTCAGGTGATTGGTCCGCTTTGTGAAGTAAGATTGTTCACGACCAGTTTCGCAGCAATGGAACATGTCTATGTTCTGTTCTAGGGGCCGTGATTACAGAATATATGGCACCCTGTAAACGTGGTGAAACAAGGGAAATATGCATGTTATAAAAAAGCAGAGAAAATGTAGGGGGGGGGGGAATTCGTCCACTTTAAGATCACATATTGATTTGTTCAGAGCAAAAATGAAAGGAAAAGCGAGCCATTCTTAAGAATTTTAAGAATGTGAAACTTGAAATAGTACACGTGCAGTATAATTTAGATTAAATGTACAGCTCACATAAAAATAAAACAAATTGTCAGTTGGCTCCCCTAGAAAAAATCGGTGGATGCTCTAAACCATGTAATACAAAAGTTGACGTTAACGATGGTGATGTAACGTGGGCCCAGGCAAGGGGAGAAGTTTGGTCCGTGAGGTTGAAACTATTCTTAAATACATGAAATTACAGTACAAGTTACAACGTCCTGTATGGGTGAAAATATACTTTCATAAGAGTAGCATACATACAGACCAATAGAGGTTAACGTTTATATTACGAAACGATTCATAGTATCCAATAGTTATGATGAGTTATGATGCTGTGTCGAATGAATCCTCCGTAATTTTAGAAAGACTCTAATGCTAACAATCAGTTCTTGTGATTGTGGTATTTTTTAATTGTAACTCAGAAAACGTAGTTGCATTTTTTGCGGTTGTCGATTTTGCCATCACTGTGTGCGAATCACTGAAGATTCATTCGTTTATTGAAGAGGTTGTAATATTATCTTTCCGATTTTCTTTAATCGAATTACTAAGGTTATTTCTTCTAAGAAGCAACAGCGCAGTTGAGAATACATCAGTGCATTTCATACGAAATATTTCAGCGTCTCATATCTTTATGTTAACTATTGATTCTGCTTCGGTATTTCTAAAAAACATCGACTGGCATCTAAAAAATACAAAAGTCTGTTATCGGCCTACAAACCGTCAGTATTGGGCGAGCGCAAGATTGTGCGTGTACAGCAATGCGCTGCATATTTTATATTCGATCGATATCAACCAATTTCCAATTTCCGTTCGTCCCCTAGGATAAACTGTGAATTTGTAGGTTTTGAGTTGGAATCAATAATGATAAATACAAAGGACGTCAGAATCCACGTGCTGGTACTACAATTGTATACATGTACATCCAGAGATTGGGGGAATATAATGCAGACAGACATTTTATAGCCCATGAAAACAGATAAGTCTGGACAATATGTTTAGGGGCAAAGGGAGAAAACCGTAGAGATACACGAGCAAAAACAAAAGGAAAGAAAAAAACACGAAAAAAAAACACGTTGTTTTTTCTAAAAGCAATAACTGAGGGCAGAAGTCACTCAACAGAAAAACAAGCGGCAGACGTCTTCTGCCAGATATGCCCGCTGGGGGTGAAGAAGCCACTGCTTTTTAAAATTAGATGAAAGCATTTTCGAAGGTTATTTTGGGGCCAATTCGACCTGTTAACAACTGCCATCTTTTAATCAAAGTGCTCTCTGTAATTCAGAATTACCTCATGGGAGCTTTCCAACAAAATTTCACATTTTTCAACTCTTTCCCTCCCAAAGTTTCCCATATTGTTATTTCAGTTGCTCCATCTATCTACGATGCCGCCAAAGTTTAGAACAATACAGTTATCAACGGACTATTAGGTGTGGATATCATATTTAAAAGAAACTAGTTTAGAATTTTGGTAATTGATGTAGTTTCCAATGCCAGTTTCCATTCCTGAATGGTTGTCGCGTTTTTTTAAATTAGAGAGCGGAGTTATTAAAATAAAAACAAAACGTGTAACCGTGCGATATTATTAAGCAAATATATTGGCACCTTATCCTTCTAAAAATGCTGAAATTTCTATACTACTGGTTCCATGGGAGTTTTGGACTAACCATCCCTCTCCTCATTCAGGAATAAAATAACATAATATCTGCTAAAATTATTGCAAATGGAAGTTGTCACAATAAATACTGTACTGTACGTCTTTTCTTGAAAACCCAAAAGAATTATAGATATCATGTAATTACTTGAACATGACTGAATCTTAAGATGATGATACTGTCATTACATCTACTGTACATACACGTCTTCGCTATGCAGAGAACTGATGTTTTTAAATTTGTAAGTAATTTGTAATTTGAAATAAAAAACCTACATGTTTGTAAATATTATAAGAATAAAATTCGAACAAAAAAAATACTATATTTTGCATTCTAGTCATAAAAAATGTATTGTCATGAATAAGAAGGAGACTTTAAAAATGCTTCTGAAGCCTCATTTCCCCAGGCGGACGAATCATCCTGCTTGAGAAGAAAAGAACTTTGGCATTTGCAATGGAAATGGGACAATGTTTCGGGGATTACCGGTTGCATAATAGTCCTGCTCCTACAAAGATAATCCATTTACGCGGTAAGCAAACTTAAAAAAAGACGTGGAGGATTTAAATTCCCTCGTTCAAATGCCGAACTACAAATTTTAAAACAGTCTTGGGTCGCTTGACACAAACAGAGTAAAAAAAATGCATCTGAATCATCTCTAATCTCATAGTTTATGGTTCTTCCCATTCGGATCCATGGACCATGCCATTTGCATACACATTAAAAATCCTTGCCAGAGAAAAGTTTAATCCGGCTGAAAAATGTCCCCCACTCGCTCATTTCAGTAAATGCAAGTCGTGTAGATGCAAGCCAAGATTTCTTGCCCCAATCCTCCGCTATCTTGCATGGTTGACAGAGTGGAACAAGAAATATTTGACTTTCGCAGGATTATAATTATGCGAGTAAGGAGAAAGCCTTAAAAAGCCAACATTTGGGGGACCAAGATTTCAGTTAAATGGGATAAATTGCTCCGTGGATACATCGCTTTATTGTCTCTGTGCAGTTTTCTTTCAACGATTCTGCCTTATGATTGCAGAGAAGCAGAAACTTCCATAAATTCAAAATTAAAAGCGCATCTGCTCGTGACATATCCAATATGAGCAGGAAGCCGAGGTCAGACCAAACTGGGCTTGAGGTCACTGTTTGCGATGTACAATCATTTTGAAGGAGATACTGCATTAAAGAAATTCAGTCGAGACTGTGCTCTTTCTACACTGCATTTTGCGGGAAATTGGACAGCATGCAAGCCGACATGTTTGGCAGTGGTGAGGCAGCGTTAACCAACTGTTCAAAAACTATACAATCCGCAGTACAAAGTGAAACTTTGTATACTGTATAGAGGTGTTTGCCAATTCCATGGGTAAGTGGACAACGTTCTTGAATATTAATCCTCGCTGGGTCTTTGCGGAAGAGGACTTGTCTTTAAAATTTGTTAAATCATTTGCATATCAGCGCACGACCCTTTGATTGTCGTCTGTAATTTCCTGCAGTCTATTCTTTTTAAATTTAAAAAAAGATAAATTCATGCACAGCAGAAACCTGTGCGAATAGTTTATGGCAATGGCCCGATTTTCAAATTGCAAAAATGTTGTCAAAATGAATTCGTATTCTGCTGTCAAAACATCAACTATCATGTTGGAATATCTTTTTTACAAGATTTAAAACTTACTTCTGACATGATATCGATATAAAGATATCGTCAGATCACACTTCGGTGTGCGTGTTTGATTAATCTGCAGTTGCTTATGTTCCAAACCAATAAAAAATTGGTCCTGTGCCTCTTGGTTTTTGTAGAAATGAGAGAAGACAGTTAACATTTGATCATTTTGATGATACTGATTGTAAATTTCATCAATGCCATTCAAACGGATTATACAAATACATGGCACATGCAAACTCCTCTATATGGAATTAAGAAAGTTTTTCTCATCACATTAGAACAGATGAACCAATGCACACTTTACATGCATATGGAGACAATTTTCAACTATTTCTCAGCTCCAACTGTAGCGACGCCTTTCTCGAGTTAGACCTGCGCCAATATCATGGCTAAGTTGAAAGACAAGTTTTAACAATTTACAGCTCCATAAAACGCTTTTCTTTTGACGCAGGAAATCCATATAGAATGAAATTGGCAGCGTTTCGGCGGATAAATGCCCATAAAATCCTCCTTATAAATCCACTAAGAGATAAAATTGAGTTCAAATATAGCGAATTTATTGGGATTCGTTCTGCAGGATGCTATTTGAAATATGTCAGCACATCTTCTCCCATTGTTTTTATATTTCCGTCGACCACCAAATGGCCTGATCTTCGCCACAATACCTCTCAAGGAACGAAAATATAGGCTCTGATCCAACATACGCTACAAAATACGTCCTCAAATAGGCGATATTACAAGTTTTCCATCTTTCACATACTCGAGTTTTGACGCCAAGCATCAGGTCAGCCAACGTTCGAGCTTCCACCTCCTTCCCCTTATTTCCCCACGAGCGACTCATTCCGGGGAAGACTGCGATGGAATAACAATAAATAGCCAGATAGCCATCGGTGGAACGACCACTGGCCATAACTCTGTTGTTGCAAACATGGTCTGCAAATGCCAATTGAACGCAACTTCATTCCCTGGCAAACGTCTGCTCTCCAGGAAGATGAACGCGAATAAATATCCCGCACATTGTATTAATATCTAGACTCCCATTTTCGTTCAGTTACTTAAAGGACCATCAATAAGCTCGCGAAGGGAGTTGCTTAGCAATTCTCATTTCAATGGCGACCGTATCATTCATGCGCGCATTGCATGCCTCTTGGACAGTAAATCGTGCTTGCGGCACAGTTACAAAATAGTGAACGGAATAACGAAAGTACTCACCATAAAGGTTTTTTTACACAAATGGACAGACGTAATTGATGGTTGAAATCCTGGGCATCTTTCCAACGAATGATCTCGAGTACTGCATACATGGTCACTGCAAGAAAAGATTTTTTTACAATCATTAATGTCGGTAATAACTATGCATCCTCGAAGCATTGAAGGTCTAAACTCTCTATATGTTTACACAGCTCGTTTTATCCTTCAAAATCTTCCGATTTTAGACATGAGGAGCACTAAGATGCATTAGTGTTTGCGAAGCTCGTTCCTGCATCACATCTCATTTTGTCTGGAGCAATTCGGCCTTCAAAAAACCTTCCAGGATAACACTTGTGATAAATAAAAAATGTATCCACTTAAAGAGGGAACGTTATTCATATAAACTATGCAAATAATTAAATTTTGCCTCATACGTTTTAATGGATTAATCTTGTAAACTTCCTTGTTATTTAGCGCAACAGTAAATATACAGTAAATATTTTTCCAGAAATTTTTACTTCGAATACACAACATAAAACAAAACACTAAAATCGGGTCAATATATTCTCTGTAAATCGGACCAAATTTTCAAAAGTTGGCATTGGGGTGAAACACCTCTTTCTCTTCCCCTGTGCAGAATATGGGTATAGGTCTATTTGCAAAAACGTTTCTTTGAAAAATTACTATTTCTTAAATAATATCACATGTTTTCAACAACAAAAATTGTGTCAAATATACTTTTAAAATGAGTACTTGTGCAAATTAAATCAACCCCACAACCTTACAAGCTGACATTTAATCACAGGAACGCCACACATGAGTCCCAGAGAAGCGTGCATTTTAACTCCAATAACAAGTATTGGTAATCCAGTTTAAAAAACAAATGACAAACTTAATTTGGTTTAAAGGTACATGTTAAGCGATCTATTACCAGCTAGACTATAAAATGTGTATGGTTCATGCAACTCGTTGTTATTGTCTTCAACTCCAGCATCCTCAACAAAATGGTGACGCAGTCAACAATAGAAACACAAAAAGCTGGTTTTGGATGCGGAATTGAGTAAAATGGGTCGCATCTCACCCTCGAGTCCATTTTACGTCTACCCCCATTGTGCTCACTGCGCGACACACAGGAGTAGATGCAGGATCAGGTAGAAATTCATAGAAAATCCTATTCGGAGAAAATTTCCCCTATTGAAAAGTGGTCTATAGAAAAAGTTAGAAACAGCAAAAAAGACATGAGGGAAAATGGTTCCGGTGGGTACGTTTTCCATTCCATTGATAACATCCATGCGGCGTTTCTGCAAAAGTGGCTGATTCACAGCTAGCGGAACTGACTCATTAAAGCTCGTATTGGCAAGTTGATTAATTAGTGGGAGAAAAGCCTCTAAGGGAGAACGCCGTTGTGAAATGCAAATAAGAACTAATCCCGACTCACTATGCATGGTGCGGATTACATTTGTTCAAAGTTGGTCAATTGCCAAATCGTTGCACTGAATGGATCATAGGTGGCGCGGGGTCTATTTAATTTTATAGTCACATTGTGTATGCATGGCCAGAGTCGGAATTAAAGATTAGAGATTATATACATGTATTAGCAATAATATAAAGTTTAGTAACCACTGTGCGGAATACGTCCAGAAACGTTGTAGTAAGCGTCGTACAGTAGAAAAATTGCCGGCTGTTACAATTCGAAATGACATGTAGATCTAAACCAGGGTTTGATCATAACCTTAATTAAAAATTACAAATATTATAAAAATATTTTTCAGTAAAAAATGTAGCAATTCAAATTTAAGTCGTTTATAATTCGTTTATAATTTAGTCGTTATAAATTCTATAATCACGGAAACAGGCCGTGACCCTAAAAAATCAGCCCGTGACCCCGACTTTGGGAAACCCTGATCTAAACCATCCTTATTAATGAATATAAATGTTATTATTTCACTGATCTAGTCTTCCTAATTTAATTTTGTGATAGGTTAAGCTATCGTGGTTAGAGTAAAATGTTAAATCTGGGTTTTGATCAGAATAAGGCAATCGGTTCATTGTTGTGTGGAAATTTTGAACGAATTTGATCTTTTTTCCATATCAATCTTTGAATTTTCCTATTGATGGAATTTATGTAATGGCTTTTGTTAGTTCCTTTTCTCTTTGCTTTTGAAATAAATAGTATCTTATGTTTATACTTGTAGAATGCAAGTGGTGCATATTTCTGGTTGCATGCGTACATGTACATGCATATGTATATTGCTGAGTTGTCGCAGTCTGTATTTAGGAGGGATGTAGGATTCTTCAAAAACAGTTTTGTGCGATTAAAGAACTTCGCACTCGACAGTGGCTATTAATTTAATGTTAATTCGTTATCGGCACAGAGCGTATTAAAAAGGATTTTTTTAATATTGGTAAACTGAAAACTACATGCATAGCTGGCAATTACAGTAGCATGCATAAAAAATAGATGCGCCGCAATTAATTTAATTAATGCATACAAAAATTGCGCAAAGAATTGATTGACCCGTTTATATTTGCAATTAATGCATTTCCCCCGTTTCTCATATTGAAAGCATCTGCTCTTTTCTCATAAGCCATTAATATCCGCCCATCCATTAAGGAAATGGAACTATTCATCGTTAATTAACTAACTTTGCATTTTGCGACATCTGTCTGCCCAACGTGAGCCAAATTGGGTATGAAATTGATGGAAATTAGGTTGACATAACAATGACAAAAATTTAAACATATAGAGTGTGACTACACATGCTAGCCTAGATATTTATCTTTGATGAGACCAATAAAGGAAAGAAGAAAAAACTGCACACATATATGCATATATATATACTGTATAATATATAATATTTGGAATATCGGTTGTTGGCGCGTTTTCCAAGATTACTAGTGTTCTCTGTATTCGACATGACCATGATTGTCCCTGTGCGACTCTGAGATCAGTGATGAAGGAGTAATTTGATGACCAAGTCAGGCATCTGGACCCCATTTTGAATACTGATAGCGTACTGAAATGCAGGCAAAAGTTCGTAATTGTGCATTAACCTGAAAAACCTTGTTTTCGAAACATTCGGATGATCATGACCAACATGGAGAACCAGCTCTGAATTCATTTGGATACAATCGAAAGCTACTCCAGTGGTCAGTTGGACTCAAGATTGTTGACCTTTGACCTTCGCATATAGGTCAAAAATCTGCTAAGTATTGATTACTCACTGCACATGTTTTCAATTTTCCCTTGAATTTCAAAATAGGAAGATGGGTTAGATAAGTACACTGCATCAGTATGTTTTGCAAAATGCATTTTCTAACGTTTGTTGTTAATTTCTTGTTTACTTACATGTACCTTCCTAACTCTTTTTTGCTCATCCTCATCCTCACTCCCCCTCCCCCCTTCCTTCCTCGCTCAAAATATTCACGAAACGTACGTTGATGACACGTGGGCCAAGGTGGGGATAAGGAAAAGGCGACATATTTGCGGCGGGGAATAATTTCTCCTTAATTGGGTTGCCGGCAACTGAAGGGGACATTACCGACTTCGGAAACCACTTTGCGTAGTGAAAGATGCTTGAATTTTGGCATTCCTGGCATTGTTCGCCACTTGCATCAGCAATTATCTAAGTGCTGCTGACGCACAATCGTGTCCTCCGAGCTCTTTATTTGAATTATCCGACTTCCATTAAGACTGCCATTTTGATGGCATTTCATTCTTTCGCTCGTGTCTGGTCCAGGTAACTCGCCGACACCAAGAAAACTTAGTGGGCATATCCCTCGGGCATAACTTGTATAAACATTGGCCGTAGTGCGTGACTTGTACATGTATTTGTCTTCTTTCTAGGTAGTTCCAATAGGTGAGGGTTTGGACTGTGGCTCTACTAAAAGCCGTTAATGTTTACCAGCGTTGATGTTTGCAGTTTACATGGTTTTGTAATATTCTTTAAATTTCGGTCGAGATATGAAAGCCACCGTAAATTCGCCAATGTGACAACAGAGAAAACAAGTGTTATCCATTAGAGAAGTAAATTTGTTACTGAATTATTAATATATTCCTATTCCTCATACCATTCGTTGCGCGACTACCAGGGTGGTCCACCAACAACCACCTTCCTCTCACTTTGGCTGGTTGAAGCCATCTTACCAATATTATACAGAAACAGTTTTTTCAAAGTTTAAAGTTGTTTATTACCAACTTGTAGCAATAGCAAACAATTTTATTTTTTAATTATAATGTGTTAAAAGGTGCAGCAGAATTTATTATTATCTACGTCTTTTTGGTTGTCATATTGATAATAGAAAGCACCGTATATCTAACAGCATGTAAACCATTTTTTTAAATATTAAAAGCGCAGCAGGGAATCACTTTTTTCAATAATTTCAAAATAGTCATGAAATAATGACCCGTGAAGCTAATTATTCAGAAACGTTGTATATAAGGATTAAATTAGAGACAATGTAATTATGTATGAATATTTAAAAAGAAGTGTATTGATATTTTATTTATTGATTTTTTATTAATTATATGAATAGATAATTACGCCTATTTTCTCATAAATTTAAATTTGGACACTCGTAATTATGCAAATGACGATTTTGCAACGATAATTGACTAATTTAGGCGAATTATATGGTAGCCGTTTGATGTTTAACGCCGAATAAGAATACAATAATTTACAAGAACTACTGTGGAGCGTTCGGATATGAGATTATCCAATAAATCTCATAAAGTGCACTGAATATAAGGGTAAATAAATGCGGCTTTATAGTAACTATCATGGAAATAAATTTAAATAATGTGCCCTGATGGCATCCTTAGGTCTGCGACTCATGAACTGAGGACGATCTCATTTCCATACGTTTATCAACTACGAGAGTTAAAAGATGGCCTTTCGTACTTCTACGCCAATTTAATGGCGAAATTTATGGCGAGAAAACTGCCAGCAAATGTCTCCGTCTTGGCAGCACGAAGATTTATTCAATGTATAAATTTGCAATTTCGAGACTTGGTGGACAAATGCCAACCATAGTTGCGCATGCATTAGGGCAGTAAGACCTATGTGGCACGCCATGTTTTTTAAACACGATCTTCTGGCATTCGTCTTCATAGTTGGCAGCATTCCACACTCATGATGGAGTTTTCATAGACACATAAGAATACTAAAAAAATGTAAAGTTAAGCGGAAAATAATACTCAACGCAGGCTCTACGTATTATTTGGTGTCTGCGATACTTACTTTCCGATTTACTGTAACTGAGTTCCATATTTTATAAAAAATACAAGAATTACATGTACTTTGGCCCAACATAGATTATTTAAGTTCAATCTACTGCAAAAATAAGTTCAATGCAGCAATTTTTCTTCAGAATACTGATGAAAGATGTCAACATTGAACGTTGTCATGTACATGTAGAAACAAACATCGCTGTACAGTCACTATTCTTTAACTATACGAGCTTTTTAGTAATACATACTATAATATCTCATTAAAACAAACGCTTCAATTTTTTTAAATTCATCAATGTACAATGCATAAGCGACGTTCAATCAAATCACTTTAATTAATGCAAATAGCAATTTTGTTAGCGTACTGCATTACACAAATAAAAATTCTAACCTACAGTATGTTGCTTGTTTGCGCGTTTAAATGGAGTTTTTTTTATGAAAAGTACTATGGTTGCTCACTTGATCAAATCAACGAGAACATCCTAAAAATAATCTTAAATCTGTCATGCGATTCACTGATCCATTTTCCAACACGAAGCTCGTAAGTGCACATTCGTTGCAGCCGCGTTAAGAACAAGGGAAAAATTAACGAGCTGTTGATGGACACTGGGCGTGCTGCAGTTAACGTCTTTAAGAGCCAACGCACAGAAGCTATCCACGGAAATAGGTTTTCTTGGATGTGATGCATTTTGAAAGTTCAAGAGTCAAGTATAACACAGAAAAGACGGACCGAGAACATTTTTCTACAGGAAATTCCCAGAGGGATTAGTTTTCTAAATCCTGTTAAATCTCTTTCAAACGCACAGGACATCAGGCCACACCAAAGCAATGAAGATTTTTTTGGTAAGGGTCAAGCTAAGCAAAAAAGTGGACATTTCGAGGAAACTGAGGTAAATACTAATCTCGAAGGAATGGACTTACAGTAGGCCAAACTGCAGCACATGGAGATTTGCCATTCCAAATCAGCATGACAACTGTTTAAGTTGAACATGCAGTGATGACGCAGGTAAATCCTGTTCTTCGATTAAATTACAGCTACTGAACCGTCCATTATGCGGTTTTAGCAAAATTGCTATGCATGTACATGTATATCTCCGAAATGATCTGTTAAACACAAGGGTACACATATATTTTAGCATACAAATATTTAGAGAGAAATTGAACCAATTGTGAGTCATTCTTGATGATAAGAAAGAAACACATTAGCTTCATTTTAAACTACACAAACCAAGTCCGAATTTAGGAATTCCTCATTCCTAAATTCATGTACAAGGGTAAAAGGGTATAAAACAACTCGAATTTTGAGATACTTGGCAAGAGTATCTTGGCATTGTAACTTGATAAGAGTGGTTTACACGTGTTATAAGCACAGGTATCAGAATAGCGTATCAACTCATGAAATTTAACTTTCGTCTATTGTTAATTTCATTTACACAAATACTGTATGTCATTTATATAATTTCACCGTCACACATGTATTTCGATATAAAACTTGGATACCCTGTATTTCATAACTGTGTGGCTTATCGACATAATATGCAGCACGATCCCTAGAAGACGTCACCACACGTGCGAGACACCCACTCGACGACAGGTGACGTCACGTGCCAATTCGTTTTTATGGGTTATGCATGTCCCTGAGGGTAGACACGTGACCGCTTTCAAGCGCGTAAAGTTTTCCCTGCAGACGCCGCGCGCATGCTCGCATTACCAAAACAATATTTTTTCCTTATCCACATTGCAAACAATGGGCCATTTTTACAGGGACTAAACGCGTAGAGATGCTGGTGATGACAACGAGTGGATTAGTATGAAATAGAACCCCCATTTCCAATGCGTTCAACCCCGCTCCCCGCATAAGCCCTTTCAATAATTGAAAAAGGCATGGAAAGCGAGAACAGAGCGCGATATTCCTCATTGAGTCCGATAGAGATCAATTTCGATTCATCGATTCATTCATCAATGCATGGCTCCTTTTCCGCATTGTATTAGCGACGGGCACAATGGGGGTTCAACGCCAGAGTTGGTATGCATGGTTAGGTCGCTCCATCCAACGGATCCCGCACACGCACTGCTCGAATTGATGAGGTGTGGAAAACGAATCGCGATTGAATGGGGAGAAATATATGTGGAGCTACGTGACAACATCTTAGATTTGTATGGATTGGATGTTAATCAGGATGGAACAGAGCGCACACTCCAAGAAATGAACTGGATTAAATAACCCCTGAAGACGCGCCATGAAAAATGAGCCACGCTTGCAGCAGAAACCTCTGTAGACGAGCCAGGATACGCGGTGCCAGCTGATTCGTGCAGTTGATTTAAATCGGCACCATTGACCGAGACCATCCATGCAACCACACACTTGCAAACTTTAGATAACCAAATTGACGCCATCTTTTGTTGAAAGTTTTGGCCATGGAATAGCAATAGACGCTGTTTAATTGACTTATTTTCTTTTTGTGGTACTGAAAAACTTCTTTGTCGTCAGTGCCTGGTGAATAAACAATATTGCAGTAGAAAAGCCCAGTATTTCCTTCAGTTCAATATATGTGTATGCATTTTACAGTATTTCGCACAATTTAACTTGTTTGATGTTGAGCATGCCTGTAGTTTTAAAATGAATAAAAACCCACCAAGGAAGGTTTCATCTGTCTCAAAAAATTGGTACTAAATGGGCATTGGCTAAGCATTGTTCGCAAAACACGTTCGAAGCGTCGCGTCGCTTATACACGGCACCATTAAAACTGGTTGGTACAAAGATGCCCCTAAATATTGGCAACACATGTTTTCACTGAGTAAATGCATGTGGCCTACTTATAGGGGTCAGTAAAATAGGAATCTTACTACACCCTGTATTGTTAGTACTGTATGCGCATACATGTATCTATGACATTAAAATGCTAGAAAGAACCCCTTCTCATATATGTAGGCCAATAAGAGAACATATTGACATCTGCAAAACATTTGCGAGTTCACGCATTGCCAATGAGAGAATATATGTAATTTCTACAGTGTATTTACATGGATGGTAGCTTCTGTAAGTCTCAGAAATGAGCCGGCGTTAATGCCACCTCATTTTAGGACGAGCAGGTTACAAATCATTGAATAACTGCATACATATGCTTTAGGTACAGTTATCTGTGTTCATTGAATTGGCTATTGTGGGATCATCCTGGCGACAGTCTGCAGTATTTGCTTCTGACAAAATTTAAACACAAGCAAAACTCAGTAAAATGGAGTTTGCCGAAATCTACTGTCTTGTAGCAGTGCACAAGTTCGATTTACTTATGGCTCCACATAGTGGCAGGAGGATTTAAAAAACCTACTGGAGGGCTTAGGTATTCTGGTAGGCTTATAGAAGAATTTTATGGATTCAAGAAAAAAAGCACGAAAAAGGGGAAAAAACATTAAATTGCTCGCCCCCAATGAATGAGTGCCAACAAAATAGGAACATTAAATTGACTTATGGTGCCATTGTGTTTCCCGCCACGGAGGACCCTTCTTCCCCAATTCAGTTATGAAAGGTCCGATGATTTTAAGCCCTACCCTTCATCCCGCTCCCCCTTTTTCGTCAACCGGGCTATCACTATTTAGTAGGCAGCGAACAAATGGCCTTTCTATTCCCGGCCGTAACGCCACAAAGGGTCCCATTTATCCATTGCTGCCCCGTTGATGGCGCTGGTCATCCTGGCCGGTCAAAGCCCGCCTTTGTTGGGAAGGGGACACCCCCTTAACTCCACCGTGACATGTTCATTACAGATGGACGCGAGACTGCCAACATAAAAGAAGTAGCACATAGGATATGCCAGTTCCTCCAAATGTTACAAATCGTTCCAACCGATTTTTAGGTGTTGGTCAAATTGTCCGCAATGTCCAGCATTAATGCAAACCAATTACATATTTCGCCCTCCCTCGAGTCGCCCCTTTTCGGAACACAAAACTCCAAACCGCAAACTTCCCCATTTTGGGAAATTCCCCTTTTTCAAAATGAATTGGGACAGCAAATCAAGCGAAAAAAAAATGGCATTCAGAGTCGCAACTGCCATTAGGACGCAGCATGGACAATGGCGTAATTGCAATTTGGGGATGTTCTCCAACTGACCTTTCTCGTAATTTTGTAACGCCGATCTGGCGAGAAACAAAACTGACCCCCATGCGCGATGTGGGGTGGTCAAGCGCATACAACGTGGACAATGACATCATGGGCCCACTAATGATGCATGTTTTGGAGACCTTTTATTTCGACACTGACCCCTCTGTTGGAGGCCGTCCACAACGAAATTAGGCCGAAGTTTGCTGAAATTTAGAGTCCAGTTCGCCTCGGACAGTCGGACATCGACAGTTCTGGGTTATGTAAATAGATTTATTAGCGATAAATTAGTTTCCCGTTTTCATCCCACCCTAAGAGGTGTCCGCGTTGCTGAGGCTACTTTCATTATAAAAAGTGACGTTTTACTGCATATGTGGCCTAGTATGAACAGAAGAAGAATGTAAAATTGAAAGACCAATGGGGAAAAATGAACCGTATCTTTCAGATACGGTGACGTAAAAATAGGAAAAATGAGATTTGTTGTAAATAGTTTCATTGTCAATGATAAATAATTCCGAAGAGTTGGCAGCGGGAATTTTCGATAGTCATTTAACAAATTAACAAGCAGAAAACAATTCATCGCAGCAATAAGTGTTCTCCAATAGAGGAAAGTATTTTACTTTTTAAACATAATTTACCATTCCATGCGAAAATTAGATACAGCCATTGATTGACAATCAAAAATTTCAAACACTTATCAAGCTTTGTCCTATTGTTATTCAAAACGGTGCTTCAATTAGTAGTGATTTCAACAGCATGCCATTTTTGATAGAAATTAAATTCCGCTCCACCTGCAGTTTATCGCGCAAAAGTCATGAATGTAGATGCATGTGTACAAAAGCATGCAGATATCGGAAAAGCTCACTAATCCATATTTGAACCCTTGAAGGCTGTTTTCAGTTTCAAAACTATTTCCGTTTAAATACTATCCAGTGAACAACATTCCTGAATGCGAGTCTATAAGTTAGGCGAGTCCCTCCATTTTGCCTGTTGCCATGGAAAATGGCAGAAGAATGAGCGATGGATTTCGCCATTCATTGTCCGCGAAATCGTTGTTGTTCCGTCGCTGACCATTGTGACCAAAAACTTTTATACAAGTTGCAATTGCAGTTCGAGGTCGCCCGAAACACTAGTCATCTTTAGAAACATGCACAGGTTTTAAATTTCATTTTTTTTTCTACCTTCTTTTGCTGATCAGCTTTGGAAAGTTGAGTAATGGGGAATGCACTGAGGGTCCCTAAAATGTGTCACCTAATCATTCACAGTGCTTGTTAAAAGGCAGATGGTGCGACTTAGACTGACAAATCCAGCATAACATGTCCCGTGAATTAAAGATAAGCATCTGATTCTGATTAATCAACCCAAATTGACAATTATGCGTGATTACAAACGAGCTCTTTCTTATTTTTTACCATTAGAATACAATCGGCAATATATGTAAACCTGATTTACTCACTTTTGATTGATTTCAGAATCTGTAGAGGGGTTGTTCGATTCAAGACAGTATACCCAACAAACTGTCAACATGCAGTTCATCATTGCCGATTAAAGTATGTAAACAGTTTAGATACTTTTAACAGGATTAACGTTGGGACGTCACATGATTGGTGATACTTGTGTTTGCGGTGAACCAAAAACCAGATACATGTACATGTATATACGAAATCTTCTGGTATAATTCAACACGCTGAGAGATGGGGGGAGCCGAAAACTGTTGCAACGTATCAAGACCAAGTGATAGAGGCAATCTTCAAATCATGCTTGAATTACATTCAGCTGCATGCATGTTGTATACTTATACTATACTGACAAGGAGTACACAACCATACAGTATCTTATTTTAGATGTGGCAATTTAAAATTGCATTATCCTTCAACGTTCTAGGGCACGTACACCTGCAAGGTCGTTGAGTAGACGAAAACACTATCCACAATGCACCACTTTTAAAACTCTTAAAGTTTAAAATACCTCTGTACAGTGTATGACCATGATCGAACTGGCAGCAGTTTGTCTTTGTACCAATATCTTTCTGTTGGAGATGTAGAAGACTTGAAGCGGGTTTCCATGACAAACGTTCACTACAAGGAGCATTGTATATTTTTCGTTTATAAAATAACCATATCCCTAAGGATATGACATTCTAAGATGCTCAAGAATACATGTACATGATTTTGGAGCACAGCCGATTTTAGCGCCACCTGAGAGCACTGTGCCAACAGTGTTGACCGAAAGAGTGCCAGTGGTATATATTGTTACGTTACAGCCTTCAAGTAAACCAATGCTGGAATGTAGTTTGATATATAAAATTCCATGGCAGTAATGTGGTTCAGAACATGAAGTAGGCCTACAGGCTACATAGAGCTCTTCGGTATATGTAAAACCGAATAAACATGGCGTCAGACCTGAAGTCAAAAATACATAGAGCGAGTCAATCTCACCTGTAATTTTGTAAATAATTAGCATATAATCGTATACATTTTAAAAAATGTAATCGTGTAATTGTACTTATTTCATGGATGATCCTCTTGCCTTGAAAGCAACCTCATTACAAAACAAAAAGAAGTATATTTTATGGTTACTTGTTACTTAGGTCATCTACGCGAAGTGATTTGTTTCTTGAGGCTTGCAGGTGTGAAACGAATATTTAAATGGAAATGGTTCGGGTTAAAAAAAAAACAGTAGAAGGAAGGGTCAAGCGGGCAGACGTTTTATGACCCACCCTCCTATTAGTGGACTGTGAGCGTATTTTACCGGCGTTTTATGACAATTGTAAACCAAAAACAAAAAGAAAGTAAGTCATTTACACGGACTCGTTTCACGACCAGCGGACGTTTTATGACGGGATTTAATGTGGATCAAGGCTAATAGAGGGGCAATTCATTCATGCATGACTTTATAAAAAAATGATCATGACCATTAGACGAGGCTGTATATATATATATATTATACGGAAGGGAAAATTAATGCAACACTCTTTCTTAGCAACAAACTGCACTGTCAATGTTGAGCAAGCCTCTTGAAAACTACCTGTAGTAATGTTGTAACGATATTGTAAATGCGGCTTGAACTGTAAAGAAAATACAGTGTATACTGTATACCGTTTTCGATAGTCAATTATTAAAGAATTTATAGCCAGCACTATAAGGCTCGTTTCAGTAAACATTATGTATAGTGAGTGATCTGCAAAAGTGCATTGAGAAAGTCCAAGCTAAGTGTACTTCCATTTTATCAACAAGTGATACACATCGAACATACGCTGTCAGTATTAATATAGTGCTTATATGAAATTTGTTTTTATGATGTACAGAAACGCAAAAATATCTTCAACATTGCTATATATAAACATTCACTATCATTCGATTCCAGTGCTAAAACAAGGCATTGGGAGTTGGGACGAATAATTGACTATTGGAAATAAGTTCTCCAAATTTCCAAGCTCTTGAAATATTTCTTAAATGCATACTATATTTGATTGATAAAACATGTACTGTCCACGTTCATTTACAGTCGGCAAAGATAACATCAAGAATATGGCAAGTCAGAGCATATTCAATATATATTTCAATTTCTCCTTCATTTCTCGTCATGCAAGTTATCTGGTGGGAACCACAAGGCTGCATGCCTAATAAATTGCAAAAAAATGACAATTTTCATTTTATGTTTCATGTGTTATACTCTGGAAATAATCAGAGGGGCATTGATTGAGTCATTGGCGTCCCATAAATCTCCCCAAACAGTAGGCCACGATGCACGTGGGATGAGTGCTTTACATCCCTGAATATAACGAAAACCTGGAATTTTCATATAAGCAATTCATTCCCCAGCTCGTTAGTGCCTACTGTGAATATTGAATGACAAGCGAGGGGGCATTAGTTCCGACAATGACGTCATTTTCCTCGAATGGGCGAATCCAGATGTCATATGATACGATCCTGGCTTCAAATCCGAATTTGTGGGCCTGGATTAGATGCAGAGGTGCACAATCTCAAAAAGCTCATTATGGTCAATGTGAAATGTAACATTTGGTGACCTGTCATCAACCCCACTGCAATCTCACTTCCCTTCCCATCATGACGTTATTATCATAATTTATTTGCTGTTACAGCGACAAAATGTCTAAACGGAACTATACAAGTAGAGATCCTAAAGACAGACTTTATTGGATCATTTATTCCGGTTTTGGCATTAAAAAAACAGAAATGAAAAATTATTAATTACGAGGGAGCCACATTGATGATACACGCTTGAAAAATGTTAAAAGCATTTTTCTCGACTTAAGGCAAATTCTCAAGTTCTGTTTTTGGCTAGCACTGGCAAACGTCAACTTGCCATTTCCCATATTTCGCTATCGTCTTGACGTAAATCGCCCCATTTCCAGTCGCCATTATCCCCGTTATCCGCAAGAGCATTTCAGCTAAACATATGCCGTCACGATGTTTACCCACTTTTATCGCAATTTCTATATCCCCTCTCAATTTAATGCTAATACACACTTGTCTTGCAGGCCTCATTATCTTAGGAATGGCGCCTGCTTAGAAACTTATCCGAAGTAAACTCGAATTTAGCCAAAAAATTGATTTCTGAAATGAGTGCTTGGGGCAGAATGTCGAGGACCGAGCTATAATCGCTTCACTCTGGGATAAAAACAATGATGGCCTAGCTAGGTGCATTGCTTGTTGATATTTGCTCGAGTTTATCGCACGCGCACAACATCACACATTTACATGTACATGTATGTACACTTTGAATGTGGATGAAATTACTGAGGTATGTATTTTATTGTTATACCAGTGTGTAGCAACGGTGGTATTGGCTTTTGGGGAAAAATATATGGCATTGTGGCAAGCAGATATTAAATGGGTTAAAATAGCAATATACTCTATAACATTAGTAAAGAATACTTAATTATTCATTAGATTGTAGGATGAGTTTTAAAAGAAGGAATGGCGAACCTTCCCCATATCATAAGGGTGGGGGTTTGGGAGGTTTGGGGAACTTTTTTTTTAAAAATAAACATTTTAAATGGAAAGCATTTTTTTATTTCAGCGAGGCACTGGTTTTTGAAAAAGGTATATTTTTGTATAATTAATACAAAGGTATAATTTATATAATTTTGTCACGTTTATTAATAATGTAAATGTAGTTTTAAAGGTTTATAAAGGTTTTAAAGGAAGTAATTTATAATCACGTGCAATTAAAAATCGTAAGTTTGGGCATTTATGCTCGTATGTGTATTATTACAATAACACCAATTGATTAACTTTTCATGATCTGCGTTTTTCTTTATCAACATTTTCTGAACTGTTAACCATCTAATAACACAAAAAAATCAACATTCACTTTGTGCTAAATAAATGAATACAGCTATACAGTTTTTCAGAATGGCGAATACATGTAAATGATACTGTTTACTTGCAATAATGAACAGTCCAAATGACGATATGAGATATTAGCATATCCATAGCGACACTGAAGTCGAGTTTATTTATTTTGTCAAAACAGGCCGTGTCAAGGTGGTCATACAAATTACGTTTTATTTGTAATGTGAAAAATGTGTTCAAAAGGGCGTTTTTCCGCTAAAACTAATTCGAAGGCACTTCAAAGCCTGAAATGCGATGACCTTAGGAGACACCTGGACATTGGGCTTAATACTACAAAGCTTTGTCCAGCAGCTAATTATAGCTGTGAATGGCCCCCAGGGAGGGTGTGAGAAACTGTTGACTATGTCTATCTACCTCATCAATCATTGGAAGATGTCAAATGACGAGTTGACAAGCCATCAGTTAACGATGACCATCACCTCGTCATTTTAATGAACTCTGCTTGGATTTCACTCGTTTTAGGAAAGGGCCAGAAATTGCGATAATGATTAATATTTGGACACTCACGATCAACACAACAAGCACTTGTGCCATTACCATAGCTCAAATTCCCTAACGAAGCACGTGTTTAGAAAAAACGATGGATGCTCTTTAAGGCTGAAAATAGAATGAATGTCATGCTTTTAGCTCTTGAATAGCATGACTTGATCAATAATAAAAAAGCGTTGTAAAATTTAAGTTTTTGCATGATTTAATCAACTTGTTAGAAAAATGTTACGCGCTGATCGCCTTTTGTGTGGTTATGGTCAGGGTGAACAACGCTGCAGCAGATTCTACCCGCAAGAGAGCGACGTTCTTGGTTTATTCCAGATACAGTTCTTATGGCCTTTTTATGAGTGAGAATGAAGATGAACAGGGAAATTGCTTCCCTAGAAAACTTGTTACACTTTCTAAATCTACTAAGATGCACTCCTGCCTGCGTAACTAATTCTCCATAAATCATACAATAGTCCAGCGTGTGGACAACTTGAACTTATTGAATGCCAGGAATTTTGCCATGTTCGCTGATTGCATGGAAGACTGGAGGTCACGGGAAGTGCTACCATTCTACTGAGCAGCCACTTGGTCATGTTCGGCAAATATAATAGAAGTGTTGATAATTAAAATTAATATATCTCATCGATCGCATTGCTTTCCCACGTAATAATTATCGTATTGATCACGAACAATGCTTTTCGTGGCGAGTTATTTAACCCGAACGAGAGAATCGGGATCAATAAAAGCTCAGCAGCTGCTATTTATGAGTTTACCCCTTAATGGCTTTTTCATTAAATGGTTATTCGATATTATTGCACGATGAAGAAACTAATCCAGTAAAAACGGCTTTCAATTAAGATTTCTTTGAAAATTGCTCGTTGAATACTAAAAAGAGTATCGTATTACGTCATTAAAAAGGGTTGAGGACCGGGGGTAAACCGTTCTTCAGCTAAACTTCTTGCAGTCCCTAACGATATGCACGCCGGAGATGAAACATGTTATTTTCATCTTACCTGCCACGTCCAAAATGAAAAATAAATATACTATATAACTAACACAAACAGAATAATGGGGTTCATAGCTTATTTCTGAGTAATGCGTATAGGAATGAATACTGTGGGAAATGCTTTTGAATCACTGATTATATAAATGTACTTGTAATTGATTTGGATTTACTTATAAGTGCTCGTACACACGCATTAAAGATACTTTTAAAGCTGTAGGAAATACTTTAAATATAGAAAAGCATTGACCGCATTGTCATAAACATGTAACTAATGTTGCATTGTGTTGAATTTCCCACATTATACCTAGATGTATCTTCAATAATAATGGGCAATTATTTTATCATACACACGGACTTAAACGAGTGATACAGCCCACCTTAACCATGCTTAAACATGCATTAACACATTTCGATAAATAATATTCAACTTGAAATGCATTATACAAGAATTACATTATCTTTATGAAGTACGCCTAGTATTTTAAAATACAGTTTTCTGAAAGAGCACAGACTATCAACTTATACCTGAACAATCCCTCTGTCGGGGATGTCCAAAGTAAGCTGAATACACACGGAGGAGGAAAAGGCAAATTACGATATGCCCCATATTTTGGAACACGATGGACGGGCTTCTCAAACAATTCAGGAGACAAATGAGGTCAGGAGATATTGGACCACTAGTCAGTGGTCAGTTCTGGCCGTGTGGCCAGCTTTAGTCCAAGGGCAGAAGTGCAGCCAAGAATAATGGACCAAATTGGAGTGGGGGACGTCCAAGAAGGTGGGCCTGAGTCGAATTTTCCCAATTCGACCACACGCTAATCCTAATCTCTGTTTCTTTCTCTCTAATCCCCCAAGTGTGTTTCGAAAACGTTGCAAACTGGTTGCCCACTTTCGCGTACCTCTGTGTAAAAAGCTGCTAACAAACAAGTGTGAGGACTGCGAAATCCTTTAATCCTTCGGAGGGGGGCGGAAACCCCCCTTTTAGTGTGGCTTTCCTAACCCTGGAACAAAATAAAAGCCCGTTGCCTAAATAGAGACGCACTCGAGACTGGGCCTTGCCTGCCAACACATACGCATCCCATGCAGGTGACAACTTTATTTGGTGTAACCTAGCTAAGGTCACCTAGGAGGCCGGGCCCCACCCCCCTCAGAGTGCACTTCTGTCACTATATATCAATTGTCCAGCGGGGCCATTATACACAAGCCCAGTGTGGGACGAAACGGTTTTTGTGGGTTGTTCAACGAAATTTCAAGTATTATTCAAGGTAAATTGCTTATAGGGATGATGGTGGTGGGGAAGAAAAAAGTGTGAAGAATTCAAATATTGCAACATCAAATGAAATACTGCACAAGCGCAGAAAATAAAAAGTTAAGCCTCACCCTAAAGGTTTGCGTTTAAAGACACCCCATGAGTTGGGCACCTGATCGCACTGGCCTCTGATACAAGATACATGTACCACAATATTTTGCATGTTCAGTGCACTCAGTATGGGCTTGATATTTGCAAAACATTTTTAAGTGCAAGAACAAGTGATATTTATTTAATTCCAAAATCTGACAAGACATTTAAAACATGCAAGCAACCTTTTGCATTGGACGTTAAAATGCATTTTATTAAAATACAGTAAAACCTGTCTATAGTAACCACCCAAGTAACTGGATAAAATCGGTCACGTTAGTCAGGTAGTCAAATTACATGTACGTGTATTTATTAAGTTTTTATTTAAGATTTTAATATGATTAAGATTTGAGTTTTTTAATTGAAGTGTGAAATGTAAAATCAACAGTAAATAAAATTAATTAATTTTTACAATCAAGTTTGCTCTTGTAGCTTTAAAAAATTATATTGTAAAAATGCAGTACTAAATTTACTAAAATTTTATATGGAATTACAGTACATACATGTACATGTATATGGGAACTTACATTCTGAAGATAGTTTTATGACGCATTATGACTATTCATGTACTTAAGGCATTTTCAAGGGACCCTAAAAATCGGTAAATGTAAGCAGGTGGTCATTTTGCCAGGTTTCACTGTATTTCTTCGGAGAGCATAAACGAGTGTACCACCCTTGGGCACTCCTGTATCTCGCATGTTTATTGCAATACGTGTTCCAGACACGTACACGTGTTTAACGCTACATGCAATTAACCCTCGGAGAGTAGGCGTATCACTCGAAAAATCATCCATTTAGTTGCCCTTATGACAATGTGCTGAGAATTTTGTATTCGTTACCACGTAAAGCTAGTTCATATTTTTTTCTAAAGTTTATTTGCTATGTTGAAAAATGTATTATCTCCTTCACCCGCTTCGCCTTTATCAATTCCAATTGTAATACGATAGTTTAGTTTTTTTCGGTAACAATAGCAACCGAAGGATATGCTTTAAAAAGCAAAAACAGATTTATCCAAATTTGCATGTATTCACACACGTATGGTATAATAATTCCTTTTGCTAATAAAAGCATGTAGTTTACTCAACTTTAAATCTTCCGTTGGTGTACTTTTTATGTTAAGAACTGTTTGAAACCCATTTCCGTTAATCTAACTGTGATTTTTGAACATTTGAGTAAACGAAACGGACACCATGTATTCGTTACTGGGATCACCGACGGTCGTAAGGATGCCCAACTGAGAGGAGTTTCGCAGCGTCTCGTCAACTCGAGGAATTTGTTCACTAAAATAATGCATTTTATGGGCCTGAGCAACAATCCCACTTGACCAGATCCGTCCCTTTTTTTAATAATAGGCATTTTTACGAAATATTTATACCGCAACTCGAGTTGTTTATCCTCCGCAATTTCGAGTGGAATATTAAACGGCGCTCGAAGAATTAATAATAATAAACTGAGGGAGAAGTTGGCCAAGGCTCGCCCCAAAGAGGCTCTGAAGGGGTCTTACGGCGCGAATCGAATATTAAGAACCGGTTAAAAGGGTCAAAGGGGACAAATCCGAGACAAGAAGAAAACAGGCTTGCCCAGCGTTCGCCCGGATTTACATATCATGCAAAAGTCACTTGATTTTTTTATCATTACAAAAAAGAAAATAAGTAGATATCAAATTAATGGCTGTTGAAATGAAGCGAAATACGATAGCTGACGACCCAATAATTGACGTGTGCATTAAAGGAAATGAAGGGGGGTCACGACCCTCTGCATTTCGGGTTTGGAAACGTTCGTTTGATACCAGTAATGTATTAATTTCCAGCTCATGACTCGCCTTATAATTTTCAATAGAACATTAAGCTTTGTGCTGCAGACTATTAAAGTTGTAATTAATAATTACCAACAACTATTTAATTAGTTATGACGCGCACTGCATGGGGTAAACATTCAAATCGAGCTATAATACTGTATATACATGTGGTTGGCGTCAACACTAACATTGCACCAAGCTTGCATCATTAATACAAAGATAGGTAGTGTAAAGCGTTCGCGCAACAATATAAAGAATGTCTAACTGAACATGACAACATTGATGAAGAAACGAATTGCAGAAGAGTTCCTGCAACTAAGTTGAAAATATGCATTGATGACACGTTACTGGACAAATCATCACCCAACTCAAATGTATAAAATGTAATGTGATACAAAACTGAGAATTACATTTCAGATACAGTAAAATAATTACTTCATTAAAGCATTGTGTTTCCATATTCCTATACAACAGAATTGTTGCAAATTAACACGATGGATATCAGACAAATTTTAAAATATCATTAAAATATTTATTATATTATTGCCAAAAAACGCTCGACATAAATTATTCGATTTTGAAAAACAAATACTAAAAAATGTACCTAAATTCAAAATTCCTAAAGGGTTTATTTTGCTTAAGACCTCTGCCACTTGGTAATAATATCTTAATCAAACTTGTTTATAGGGCTCCAGTTGCAACCCATGGTTCACAGTTGCAGGAAAACAAGTTCCTTATGAGTATCGTTTATTTAATAAACATTCACAGCTTAATACGAGCATGTGATAAACTCCATCTTATCGCGTAGACCATGTTGCGATGGGCGCATCAGGAAGTAACTTTTTGTGAAATTCATGTCCTTGGTGAAAAATGGCGGTTGTTGTCGTCGCCAGCTCATCACGAAGTAGGACATCTGATATACCATTACCAAAGCATAACTTTACATTAAAGTTTAATCTGACGTGTTTATGGCCGTTTCCGCTGATCGACAACAGAAGTGGCTTTTAATGAACATGTGTCTAAATCCTTAAAACTCGTTAATTAAAACGATCGCATCAATTAAGGTTGTTTGGAAAACAAGATTTCAATCGGGTTTAACGCTCGTCCCACATTCGTGAAAGCATCAAAGACCAGCGGAGACTGCCTTTTAATCTGGAGTAAAATGATCCGTTTCTGTATTTGGCATCAGTTAATCGGTTGCTGAGACGTCTCTTCCGCAGCTCTATCAGAGGAACTTTGCTCGTTTCGTATTCGGTTTCCATCAGCGACGTACAACACTGCATATTATTTATTACTTAAAACCTTGAGTTGTGTAGTCGGCTTGTAATAGCAGCCAAATTCTAGGACAAACATTTCCGTATCGCTTACAGACAACCTCTTCAATGAGATGACTTGAAGTTTCAAACCCACTCTTATTACAAAAAAATCAAAAGATTAAAAAAGCTTTCACATATTTTCTTTATTATTAATGGCCTATCACATAATTTATGATCAGAAATTGCTTAGAGAATTAACAGAATAGTTAAGTGACTATTTTGTACTCCATAAAGGAATATACGCTAAATGTATTAATTGCTTCATTTCACAGCTAATTTACTATGCATTTCTTACAATTAAGTTCGTTTCATTTGCATTTCTTACAATTAAGTTCGTTTCATTTCCTTTTTTTTTTAAGTACATCTGATGCTGTAAAGTCTAAAGTGCAGTATACATGTGTCTACATACATACTCTGCCATCTTGGCTGCTAAACTGTAAAGCTGGACCTTCCGAAATAATTGAGTAAAGAGTTATAGGAATGAACAGTGCTCTTGAGTTTTTCTAAGAATGGGGATAAAAATAGCCATGGCCTCAACGCAATCATGTTTCTTTGTTTAGCCAATACTTCATGTATTTTGACTCTCGAAATGAATCTCGACTTGCCCACAGACCCATCATGAGGTATGATGAGGGTAGAGTGGAGTTAAAAGCTTCCTCCGAAAGATGATTATTTATTTAAAGGGAAAAGCATGAGCATTTGGTGCCCACCATGCACTAAGAAGCTACGAACATCGTCCTGTGTGTTCGTACCACTATATCGCACATGTTCCTGTGTTTATATTTTTCGGAGGGCCGATTCACTTCATAATGCTTTTATGCTATTATCATCACGTGTATTCGCAAAGAAAGCTACGGGAGCCCGTAATATAAATCTTACACATGCAGAAGCACCATTTTGGCATTGGGGGTGGCAGAAAAAATAATGCAGGCTTGTTCGACCATCAAGCGAAAGTGTTTGTAAGCCATAGACGAACGCAAGTAAAAGCAGGCATTGATTGAGTTTTCACTAAAAAGCTAGTTGAGATGGCCTTGGCGTAATTTACTGAATTCATTGACATTTTGGTAACTGAGCCATGATTTTTGTCAGAACAAAATAACTCAATTTGGTCTTCATGACTGCTTGGCAAAGTCGCAGCGTAGAAACAATCACATAACTAAAATTATTGAGATCGATGTTATAATCAAGATCTACAGCTTGCTTGGGAATAGCGATGTACGAGTTGGAACTACATGTACTCATTAACCTGGGGTGGCAGCCTGGTTTATTTTTCTTAAGCTGAAGTAACGGTGGTCAGCCATACATTGTATAAGATAAAGTCATTAAAAGACACTGACCACATCGCCCCCTAATTCGACAATGAATCTATTAATAGGTCAGAATGCTCATGAGACAAATTTGGCAGGAAAATTCCACTCTTGCATGTTGTTTCAATCAAACTTTTGCAAACTGCAAGCATACTGATATTAAACATTGCTGGAAATATGTTTGTACACTTTTAAAATCATGTCTTTCCCATTCAACAATTTATATACGTTATCCAAGTCTACTCCTGTAAAATTGCGTTTGATATATTCTTATAATACGTCTTCCTTCTAGAAATTGACCAAAGGCTCGGGTTCACGATTCGACATAGATTACTAGCTTTTAAACGCTTGAATTTCATTGTCCGAAATAAGCATCACGCTATTGAAGTCAATTAACTAAGTGCAGATTTTTGTACACTGTATATACGATAAGTTTTCGTTCTCAAATCCTTAAGAGTCAACGCCTTTCAACTAGGGATCAGAAGCTTAGTTAAAAAGAAGATGGCAATCGCCATCCTTAAATCCTTAATTTCATTTTCCGACCACCTTTACTCTGCAGTCTGGCATCCGTTTTAAATTTTCGATCGCTATCAAATCAACGATAAAATCGATACTTTTACTAATTCCAAATTTTGCATTGAATATCTTTGTAAAAGCATACAGATGGATTGGTCCCTAGACCTTTCTGAATGGATTACTTATACTAATTTGAATTTTGTGTAAATCCCCTATTTCAACCCCCTCCCACCTTCCTTCACCTCCGTCCCCATCGAAGGTGTGTTCAGAAGCTCGACTTATTCTTCCTTGGATCCTTTCACGATTCACAATATTCCCCCTTTCCATCTTTTTGTCAGGGCGAATTTCCTTCATATCCCCCTTCGCTGATCACTTCGTCCGCTAGAGTGCGTCTCAAAAGTAATCCAAATTAGCCCATAGTTGATTGCCTTCCAATAGACCAATATGTCCCAAAAGCGAGTTCCATCCACGTGGGCCAGGTGAACTATTCAATGGAATCCATTCGCTGGCACCTATGACCTTTTGCTACCCAGCAGTAGTATCCTAAGACATTTGTAAAGGAGCACTTCCGGGTCGTTGAATCTTGCCATTCCGCTTCAGTGGTTTTTCCTGCATTGAACTTCGTGGAATCCTCAATTTACTTTACTTAGTTTTACTTGAACATGGCGCGTGAGTTTAGGAAACGGAATATTTGGCTGTCTGGTTACAATAGAATTACTCTAAACGTGTATACACGTATATTATTAACACATTAACACCCAATCAGACAAAAATGTTCCATGAATCCAGTTACCCACGTGAAGATTCATGCACAATATTCTTCGAAACACCAAAGGGGGGAGGTCTAATTACCTAAAACATTAAAAGGCTCATACGGCTTGACTATTCTTGTGGAAATCGTCATTCAAAATTAAAACTCTTAAAGATGATTTTCTAAGATTTACTTCCAAAAACATATACGAGGAGGATCAATTTGTGTTCTTAAAATTAGCTCCCCATTCTTCCCACTACATGTGGTTGTCAAGCTTTCCAAAATCTTTTCTCATTCTAAGGAATTTAAGGACTTCATGATTCAACTACCGTGGATACCTCATCTGCTAGCACATGTGTACCTCCACGCGTGGATTTCAATTCACGCACCATTTGAGTCTTGAGTTTCTTGACCATCCTCGTTTCAACAGCAGAACAGCACGTTCAAGTCCGAGATGTACAATGACTTTCGGAGGTACTTCCGCTCGGATGGACCCATGGCTGTGCAAAGGAGCGTCTGCAGGGGTGCCTTAACTGAGACTATTCATTTCGTTGAGAAAAGGCCAAGCGATTTTTTTGTCTCGCTGTGGGCCTCCGTCTTGGCCGTCTGACAAGTGGCTTTGTCCTCCCGAGAAAAAAAGATGTAAGGGCCCAAACTTCAAACAGTGATTTAAGACACCTTCCCAAATCGCCGAGGTGTTGGTGGAACTTATTAAGTGCCGGGAATCCTATGCTGAAGGGAAAATCCATGAAATCCGCCCCCCTTTCAGGAATTGTTTGTGAAAATGGCGTGAAAGTGCTTCAGCACAACTGCACAAGTAGTCCTTCGCCACGCTTACTGAAGTTCCAGAAGGCAGCATGGGCAAGGCTTGGCTGAAAGCCTACGATATGAACTCCGCCTTACTCGGCTGGACAATAGGCATCATTAAACTCATTCAAATACATGTACAATTGTATATGCCGACATACACGATATGGAACGCTTCACGATTTTATGGTTTTGCCTTGGGAAAGTGGATAATAAATATGACTGCCACCAAGCTGCTAAAGTCCTGCATGTTCTGCTTCTGTGTACAATTTTAATGAAAATGCCATAAATGTACTCTTATATATGAGATGGAACGATCACAGATTATTTTCGTACAATGTAACTCGATTTTCGTTTAAAAATATCTTAAGCTAAAGAAAAACATTGGTATCATTCCACAGAATTCTGATAAACTCTTCTTGGAAATGTCGGACTTTTACCGTGACACAAATTACCATCAGACGCTGCCACATATAAAAAAGTAATCTCCAATGTTTTCACAATAAGACCTAATCGTATTATCTTAATACTGTTGTCCAAATTGCCACCTGCTTCAATCTGTCGTCATTTTCTGAAGAATTAGAAATTTTAGGTAAATCATGCCATGATCCTTGCTATTAAACAAGAAATCAACGGTTGTTGGGATTTAACAGTGTTGACAATTTAAAAGTTGTGGGAAACAAAATGAACATGTACATGTACAGGATTAGAGTTCTGAAACTACACAGCATAGCTAAACTCTTTATGACAGCAGCATTTTCTGGTGCTATAAATTGGACTTACTCGAATAAGATACTTTCTTGTATTGAAGTACAGCATAAATAATAAAATAGTGTTTATGTATTAAATAGGCGAATTGAAAATGCATTTCAATAGTCCTGTAGTACAGAATGTCGAACTGCATTTTTAGACGATTATTAAGACTGACCTTGTAAGCTAAAAACATTGCGCGGAGTGCAAAAGTGAATAAGCTCCGCAAAATTCCCAGCATGATTCACAAAAAACGTTATGCCAGAGCAAACATAACGTGGATAGCAAACTGGCCGCCAAAATCCATTAGGTTTCGTTTGCATGGATCCTCCATTTTAATGACCCACAAGCATTGACGTAACGGTACAGATCCATTCGCTTCCCTAAAAGGATATCACCATCAAAATACTTACAAACTTGACAGGAAAGTGCAGCTAGCATTCGAACTGTCAATTGGAAAATATAAAAAGGAAACAATGTTCCTAAACCCCGTGCATTTGTGATAGGATTTGATTAGTCATGGCGCTAACTTATTTCCTCTTATAATCACGTAATGCATTTTTCATTCTCGATTCTCTCTTGATTGACGTCGATTACGGTTTCGTAGCAAAAGTTTCCCTCAGAACAGAAAAGGACGGCTTCTAGTGCCGCAATAGCGCTTTGCATAAGAAATCTCTCTTCAGCCGTCCATTAGAGAAAACTCGGCCCTGCCAATCATGTTCGCGCATGACACTTTATCAACACGGGGGCAAAATACTCAAAATTTGGTGAAATCGAGAAGAAAACGTTGACAGGCAACCCCGTTTTTAACGTTCATAATGGGATAAGTGCTTCTCTAATGCGTCTCATTAATATGCATGAGCCCTCAAAAAAAATCGCAAGATTCAGCGATGAAAATTCACTAGATGACTCGCTCGAAGATTTTCAACAACTTCAGTCGAAGAAGTTTTCAAGCCACGAACCAAATTAAGGCAATCAGGATTACAGTCTCAAGAATTTTGGATACATCGCAGCAAACTTTTAAATCTTCATTAGGAAATATAACTAAGTTTAGAATCAAAAATAGCTTGGGCTAATAAACTATACTAAGTGTTCAATAATGCATACGTTCGCTGGTATCATCCCACGCACTTGCGTCATACCCTGTATGCGGCACTTTCATTCTGCTTTCCATTAGGCATCAGCCATTGCTGGATGCTGCAATAAGTGAAAGAAATGTTTGTTAGCAGAAAAGCCGATACGTCCACGCCAGTCTGGTCTCCAGTGACGTTCGCATTGCCTGCAAGGCTAATCTAATACCTTTTTGAAATACATGTATGTTGCAAAGATCTGGATATAAAATATCCGTCTACGGTCTTCTTCAATTGACCCCATCCTTCAAATTCGTTGCCTTAACATGGATTTCTACTTAACGTTTTCGGTTGATTTTCTGTACGACATTCGAAAACAGTATCTGCTTCCCAGCACAGGGATCCATTGTTGCTGAATTTTTTAAGAGATCAGAAAACTCAATATTTGAAAATGTAAGGGGTCAACTCGGTGCCAATGCTTTGGCGTGGATCGACCGATCGATCGACGAACGTCCGTGTAGCATGATTAATTTTACTAGATAATGGCCAATTCTCACGAGAGGAACACGAAGATTTGAATGGCCAACGGGTTTTGGAAGATTGTACCTGGTGATTGCACTAAGTGCACACATTAAGGTTAGGTCGCCCAAGAGAAATACTTGGCGTAATTAGGTAAAGCAAAAGCCATTGCCGTGGGCTTCTCGCACCTCATGACAATGCTTATTTATTCACTGCATTGATTTAATCGTTTACTACCGTTTAGAACTGTATGCCATTGCTGGTCGTGATGTTATTTATAAGCGGCATCACCAATCTGGTAGCATGCGGTGTCCAATTGCATGCCAAAACAATATTCTGGACAACTGAACCACGTCCATCATGCTAGGAAAAACTCAAACGTCTTCATTTAATTAAAAAATAAGTTCGACTGCAATCCATAATGAAAGCTTGTATCTGTAAACACTTTGTCGACTCGATGCCATTCACGTATCCCAGCATCACCGGATGGTATGGAGTCTACAGTACAATAAATTAGTTGAAGCTAAAGTCCCCAAAGTATGATGATCATACACTTAGAAATTAATTGTTGGATATACAACAACTTGAGTTGATATGGATTTCAAGCGATAGACACAACGCGTGGAAACAGCAACATTAATTGAACACGGCCTACCAAAACGTTGGTTTTAAACCCCTTGAGAAAGTCACCACAACTCCTGTAAGTATTAACTCCAGATGAGAAAACAAGTTTATTCTACTAAGTAGATACTCTTTATAGTGAAGTTTAATTGTGTCAGTTATTATTTTCTTATTCATTGTTTTGAAATCTTTTTATTAAATGTGCCGCTTGTTAGAGTTAAATATTTCGAAGAAACGCTTCCAGAGTACATTTAAAAGCATTATTGATTAGAGGGGCATATTCCTCGAAGTGACAAGACAACGAAAGACGATATTTCAACGAAGGACAGCTAATTACTGCCAAAATTCTTGCTGTGCCTGGGGCGGCTATATGTAGCGCCATACCACTGGACCATCTCGTCCTCGGTAAAGCAGAAAATAGCCGCGTAGAGGCGTTCCTCAATCACGACCACGTTTTTCATTAAAAAAGTTCGTGGAAAGGCTAATTACTTCATTAACAACGGTACTTGCATAGGAATCGACATATTAACACCAACTGCTGGTGATTCACCACTCACGCCGAAATTCTTACATTGAAATTAACGATGGCTCAATGTGTTGGGCAGTACAACAAGCTATGGCCGAAGTCAACTTTTAAACAAATTAAATAAAGCCAACGAAACAAATCAATGGAATAGCTAAGGATTTCTGATTTCTGACCAAGGCTATTCGTGTTTTGACGACATGTTTGTGAATCATGAATCGCTGAAGCTTTTTAAGAAATCTGACACTCCAGTCTTGACTGTCTCGAGTTGTCTTTTATGAATTGTGAAACGTCACTCCATTAATCATAGAAAGAACCTCTAGAGTCTTGACACTACTGCTGCTGACTGCTGAGCGGGAAATCCCAACCATCTGGCACTTCTACTGGCCAAATGCTGATATGAAGTTTCGTGAAATGCCTCAACTTGATCCCACGCCCAAGATTTTCAAAATTCCGTTAAAACCGATCCCTGCTGTTAGCTCTGTCTCACTGTATTTTTTATTTACTATTTTTTTTTGTCAATTATCTTACCGGAACATGTGTTCAACCATGATATTCGTCCATCATATCTTGCCAGTTACTGTTGGTCTCCAAAAGGTAAACAAAAAACCGAAAACGCAACCTTCGAGCGGACATAAGGCAGGCTTTCACGCAGCGTACGCACCTGGACGAGGGAATAAAAAAGCAGCTTTTGTGTGTGGTCTTTCTCCGAAAACGGCATATTTGTCAAAGATCTCTCGCAGATACGGCCATTCCTGATAGGCCCAGCTCTAGCCCATCAGTCCTCATTGTACAGGGTGGTCCGAAAGTTTCCTCACGTCTACCGATTTCACAACTGGACAAAGCAAGTACATGTAGTGTACGTGCGTTATGTAACCGAGATTTCAAAGCGTTCGAATTATCTTGTTATGTTTCACAGAAATCAGAAATTGGGAATTTCCCGCCCATACTTTAAAATACTGTACAATCCACTCGGGCAGTGCAGTGACCACCGAGGGCTAAAGCTGTTCTCCGTAACCAATGATCCCTTGATTATAACGTTAAAACGCACTTAGACTCATTCATCAATGTTCTTTGTAAGAAATCCGGGTTTTATGTGCAAGCGCATTATAAATTGTTGCTTTCTAACCGAAACGAGCGCCTCGCAGTAAAGCGGCCTCCTGCTGAGAAAAAAATGTTAAAGTCTTGAGGCTCTGCAAACGACGTGCAGAAAGCTTGAAATTTCAGCAGGTAACAGACAGGGTTTTCGCCAAGGGTTGTGCACTATGTTCATTTTCTTCGTTTTCTGGGCACCATTCCGCCACCCTCCCATTGGCCTTTGTTTAAATAAACGGGAAATTGTTCTTTTTTATGAAACAACAGGTGTAAATGGATCAATTTGCTTTCTTGAAGTATGGGTTTATTAACCTTTTTCGTGCCATGAAACCCTTCGTCAGTCCAATGATGGTTATGAACCCTTGCCTGAATATAGCAACTATAATGCGATTTTCTTTGGTGAGAAAGTCATACACATGTACATGTAGTTACTACTACACTGCTAACTGTAAGACATGCTAAATTCAGTTAAGAGGTAGTTCCCATCCAAGGTCACGGACCTCTGCACATGAAATTGTTAACACTGATTCGTCCGAAAGGAATCTTTGAAAATGTTAACTTGTTAAAGGTACTGTGGACATCCTACATGTACATGTAGTTGTTTAGGGCACCTAACGGCTTACAGAGCAGCAGCACAGTAGGCATATATCAGCTCAACCAAAACATGCTAATTTGCTGAACGAATGCAAAGCGGCTGCCAAAGAACCGCATTTGCAAGGCTGTACATAAATCTTTTTGGCTGCTTCTTCCCTTGAGCATGTCTCGATTGTGCTGCCAGACTGTTTAGATTACAGTGTGGCAGTGTCTGTCTGCGTCTCTCTGTCATTTAGATTAGCAGACTCCTTAGGGATGTCCATGGAGAATCATAGGGAGGTAGGAGTTGGTAAATTCGGACGTACAAGGTTTGTTCGTCTTGAAATACAGTGAAACATGTCAGCAAACGACCAAAAATGCACTAAATACTACATAACTATGACGTCTTTAGGTCCTTTTTAGTCACTCAGTGGTTGTTAATGACTTATTTGCCTAATTTAATGATTTCTTTTTAAAAAGCCATAAAACGGAGATGTGTCAGCAAAACGTCTTCAATTTGCGTCATTTTTGATAAGCATGTTAACGCTTCATTAATTATTAGGTCGAATCCCTATAAAGACGTTTTATTACATCGTGACATCATAATAAAACAGGCGACAGGACATCGGTTTTTTTGGTCCATTTTCATATTGAAAATAACTTGCCCTTTGACCAAACTACTTTTGCTAAATATTTGGGCTAAATAAGACGGGACGGAACACGGTTGGGGGAAGGAGTGATGAGAGAAATGAGGGAGAACGTGTCCAGTTCAGACGATGCTGCACTGTCGTCTTTTTGATGGACGTCCTCTGTAGACGGCTTACATGTACATTGTGTTATGCTGGTTGCAACAAAATGCAAGCTATAGACAACATTTTTCAAACTGCTAATTTAATAATATAAAAACAGCTGATGCATGAATGCTGCAGCGGTCAAATTAGGATGAGTTTCTTTCCAGCACTGATGAGTCCTATTTCCATTTCGCTTTCCCTTCCCCCACAGGCCAGGGTTGAAATTGCACCCAGACTCACGCGAGGTCAGTTCGCATCATTCCCCCGTGGAAAAAGCGGTCCGATTTAATTAAGCTGGTTAATTAAGTCGGTCCTGCGTAATGAACGCATCTCATTAACGATCTTTCTCAGATTGGAATGTGATAAATGCGCCGAGCCATCATTAAAACGAGCCGGAGTGGCAAAATAAACCATTTTCACAAATAAACGCTATCGCTTTACCACGCAGGGCACTTTCCCAACGTGCCAGTTTACGCGCTTGCAACCTTGTTTATACGAAGCGCCAAATTCTCACGATGTCAAATTGGCCCCCAGTGGCATCGCCGTGCGGTAATTACAGCTGGAACTCAGATGACAGCCGCCATCTTGAGCCCACTTAAAAAGACGACGACGAATGCGAAGAGGGCGGCGTAATTGCGCCATTTTCGCTGCAACTCTTAATTGCGAGGCCGCGTTTTCCTAAATAATTAATCCGTCGACGATGAAGTCGGTCAGCAACGTCCGAGGAGAAAAAAAACTTGCCCCCTGTGATAATGGTACAGTGGCCATTTTTATCATCACGTGCCTGGTGCCTGCAGTTCGCAAATTATTAACCAGTTATAACTAGTGAGCGACAGCAATTACAGTATAAGTGAAGCTTCTCTCAGGATTTGCGATGTGCAGAATGACACGAAACCCATTTGAAACGATCACTGTGCGTAATATGGATGAAGACCGCTTCACACATACTGCCTATTATACGAGAAATGTACTACGAGTGAAGAAAACCCTAAGCAATTTTAATTGCACAGCAGTTTGATTCTCTTCAAGGCAATTTTATTCTTTCTTTCAACGCGGATAGGTTTCTGAAAAAAAATCTTTGATTATTTCATCAATGAGTAGGCCTACATGTACATTGCAATTCAAACAAGTTGGAATTAAAATTAATCCAGTGTTATCGTGGCACCGTGGCCTCTGAACTGTTTATTATTCCAGTGAACCGATTGCAGAGACCGTTCTAACTGCCCACCTGTTCGCAAGATTCATAAATATTGCTTATTATTTTAGCTATACATTTACGCTCACGGGCCAAAATAGGCTCCTCGTGGAGACTCACTAATATATACCACTCGTTTTAAAACTCGGGTTTTGAACAGCCAAAACCCTGGCACCTTGGAGAGATCCGACAGCCCATGTGACAGCAATAAACACGCCTAAACTAATCAACCCGAATTCAAATTGAGTAGGTGGATAAACAGAGAAAAGTAAGAAACGTTACCTCGCATCATGGTATGTTTATAGCAACCAAAAACGGTTATGGGCCGTGCATGCACCGTAGTGTATATGATCGTGGCTTGGGCTGAATGCGTGGTCAGAATTGGCCATGGGCTGCACCGCTATTTCACTTTTCGCTTCCGTTCCTGTTTCCGAATTACCTGTTAGTGTTCCGATGCGTTTCCAGTGGCCGCACCGGAAACTGAGATCGTATAAACCTATGGGCCAATATAACCTACCGTGCCTGCATGTTTCTCCGTACAAAGGCGAAGAAAATTTAATTCAATGTTTTGTCGCTTGTTGCAAGCAAATTGTTTTATAATATCATAAATGCCGCTGCCTACCTCGTGCCAGTGGAAGAAATAAACTACTTCCGGTCGCAATTGCGTGCGACCTAGATTTACGAGGAAAAACGCGAGTGAGGACATGTAATTGCGTTTGTACTACAGAAATCAACAAAAACTGCGGCTGTTGAAACGTTGGAATGGTTTACATCGAGGTACAAAGATGGCGGAGCGAACTAAACTTCAGCATGGTGATAACTAACAATCATTCATGGACGACCTCCTCGCATCAACGAATGTGCATTCCATTGTTTAGAAACGCGTGAGTGGCCATGCTAAAAACAAAATCTGAAATGTTTTTAATAATATTAAATAACAAAATATGGATCTCCTTGGCCATCTGCAGAGAGCTACTATACTTGTATTTCTTAAGATTTATGAAGATCGTGTATTCTCTGTTTACTTGAAAACCAATTTCGTCGTGAAGCTCGTAAATAACATTTCAAAAGTTCACTGCACAGTTAACAAATTGTCAAAAAAAAAATGCCTGCCCCGAGCTTCCAGACCCGAGAGAGCCTCATTTTTTAAAAAATATTTCAGGATTTATATTCGATGTCAGACTTTTCCAGTTAGAAAGTAGCACGCTGTAACTAGGGCAGCATCCACAGGGTGGTCCCCTGCTCGCGCCCTCTGAGTAATTAATTATGCTTTGCCATGGCGGTATTAAACACATCAGCAGCTTGGTTTCATAAAAATAATAGAGCGGTCATGATATTTAAAATATTTATTTAACGGCGAACGTGGAACCAATTAATACAATCAATCAAAACATAAAGATGACGAAGCAAACAGCTGAAGCGCGGCTTCGTTTGGCGTGAGGGAGGGCGAACATGAGCCTTTGATGGTCAGATCATGAATTGAATTTTTGGATAAATAGCGCAACATTTAATTGTTCGTTGAACAATCACGCTATTTATTAATTGGCACGCATTGTCCAATGAAAATTTGATTTCAATATTTTACGAAATGTGGCTGCAGGGTTCGACTGCCTCCGGTTGGGTCTCAGAAAAGTTGGAATATGTGGACACTTAGGCCTACTGTTGGAGTTATAACGTTATCGATGGACAAAGAGCACCTGGTAATGATGGCATGATGGGATGATGTCCATTCAAAAAATTGCCTATACATGTACACTGTACCTCAAAAGTTATGTTCAATAGTGTTCAGGTTAGGGTCCCACCTGCATGGGGAAAGTGATCTTTATGGTCAGTAACTGTGCATGATGCCTGACGTCGTGCTTTCTCCACACTCCATGATGGCTGGCTTTTGTGAATCCAAAACCCCCTGCAATCTCGGACGTCCTTTATGGACAGTTTCCTAGGATTTTGCAATTATCCCAAGCTGCCTACTGATTGAAAGTGAGATCCACTTTATATGTAAGTGCACGTTAGTATTGTCAGACCAATATCTTTTGTTGTGTGTGAAGATCGCACATTTTGAGAACCGTTGCATTGCTCAGAATTAAATGGTATGCAATTGAGGTACGGAACGGGACAGGAAGGAGGCGTTTTGCCGATCGCAGCATTTCCCATCGTGCACCATCTCCCATGGTCTATTGGTAAAATCATAAAATTGGGGCAGAGCAAATCCAGATTGGGTTCGAACATGCGAAGTGCCGTGCGTAAAAGCACTTCATAAACATTACAACCACAAAGCATGCATAATACACACTGCCGTCCCATGTTATTGAGCGAAGGGAAAGACAAAAACGATCCCATTTTTCACAAAAATAATAAACACGAATTTGGAAATGAGCAGTAACGAAAACGAGAAGCAAAACACTTCCACCAAAAAATGATTATTATTGCGTTGCGGTGGCCAAAACTAGGCTTTAATTAGCTCGCCCGAAATAAGCACTTGTCCATAAATGCGTGAATTATTAAGTGGCGTTAATGTTCCCTCCGTCAGCTGCTGTCAAGAAATTTGAAAATTCCTTGGAGAGTCATCACTCGAGTCTATTAGGCGAAGCGTCGAGAAATGTCCGTTTTAATTTCATTTCGACGCTAAATAAAACAGGACACTGAGAGGCGAGAGTGAATAATTCATTAGATGAGCGAATTTTGACTGCATTACAGAAGGCCACTTTACAATTAACATCATAATATACTTTGTACTGTGATATATGGTTTATATGTTATGGTAAATACCCGCAGTGAGGCTGCGAAGAAGGATTGAGGCGACAAGAAACGCCAGCGTGAGCCTGCGGAGTGGACAATCCGATTTGTGGACAGTCTGAAGTCACTAACGCAGTCACATGTACGCAGGCCATAATGACATTAATGACCAAACCCAGCAGTACACGGCCGATTCACGTAAGCCGTGACGCCAGTTAAGTTCGAGGTGTGCTCGCTTTCATTGCCCACACCTCGAAGAACGTTTACAATGTTGATGATGGAATGCATTTATCATCAATTACTTGGCGACAGGAGCAAAAGAAGCAAGCAAGGAAGTGAACACGAGCGAAAGTTTCGAAATATAACAATATTCCATAATTAAAACTAGCCTTATTAAGATAGCCTTAATAAGATATTATTAGGATGCATGCATTTAATTAAGATAGCCTTAATTTTTAACGAAAAGAAATTCATTTGGCCCACCCAAACGCGGCATTAACTGCTCAATAACTTGGGTTGATGGCTTACAGACCCACATGGCATATTCTTGCTGATCTGAATTGAAGCATTTATATTTTACGCTCGCCTGCTGTTTCTTATGAAACCACCGAGTTCATTCTCACCTTCCGAAAAATTCAAAACAAAAATTCAAAACATTTACTCGTGCATTTATTTCTTCAAATACTTATAATAGTTGCTAAATTAATATTCCCCGACGTGGAATTGGTCGTCCACCAGGATTTCAGCAGTTATAAAAAAAACCCAGAGAAACAGTACACATGAACGGAAGGGATGATTAAAGTCGTTTCAGTAATTTTTCTACCTGAATGGGGGAGGTTAACCCCCAGCCTCACCTTTGATGCACATGCTGGCAAAATGCAGTCAGGGGCTAAGTTCTGTGTTGAGTTATAATTTTTAGACTGGACCAAACGACAAAATTTCCCCATAAACTAGTTAGATCAGGCGTAGTGCAGGCTGGAAAATTCTTGAGCATCTCGTTTATCTTGTCATCATGCTTGCCAGTAATTCCATTCGCACATAATGCATTTGGCAGTTTCTTGAAATGGAAGTCATCCCTCGTAAATATACATTAGCTATTCTCAGTTGTTTTATTTTCTTTGTTTTAGGTTTGTCTAGTTTGAAGCTTTTGCTTCCAAGTTTTTCCTCGCACGAGTTTCTTCATTACTAAAGTTCATATAGGCCTACGCATCATCAACCCACAAACCCTACACTTTCTTTTTCTCTTATTTACATTGAAAATCGATACCGTGTGTCTTAAACAGAGCAACACCGAATTTTTCCCTCCATTTATTGGCAAATAAAGAGTAAATGGGCAGCGGTGGTTCGGACAACAGAAGTTTCTCCAGATAAGAAATCATTTATTTTTGCCAGATAAACTGCTTTTAAAGTCGATGGTGAATAGGCGTCGCTTCCACATCCCACAATGGCAAATGAAAACAAGATTAAATTTGGTTGACCAAAGACCACCACCGCTCTCCTCACAACTCCCCATTTCTTCAGATCAAACCGAAACCCCCTAAAAATAAATCAGTTGTTTGTCAATTTCGCCATTCAAATGTTGCCTGTTGTCAGGAGCACAGCGAGCACGAAGACAAATGAGGGCGCTGCAACCGACTGCTCCAACTTGAAAATGAATTAGGTGATTAAGCCTCGGGTCAATCCATAATCTTATTTTGCAGATACAACTTCATTTTGACTTCGCCGCAACAACTACACGCGTGCGACACTCATTTATTCACGTCTTCGCGATGGGGTGAGGCGGCCCCCCCGTGGCGGCCCTGACACCGTTCGACGCATAACGTGTCCCTTAAATGGTGCACCATATTTATCAAACGACAAATAATTTGCATTTTTATCCTGGTCGACGTATTAATCGAAACGAGCGAAGAAGAGCGGCGGACAACGCTAATCTAGGACAGGCCATTGTTTAAATGTGACTGGAAGTCTAGAACAATTTTCAGATTTCTTCTGGAAGAGCACAAGAGTGCTAGGAAGCTTTGTTCGAATCACTCATTTCTATGTCCTAGATGGCACAGTGTTAGTGTGCGATGTCATTTGCATTAGAGTTCATATCCTTGCAAAATTAACCACACAATTCAGCGAATAGGTAGCGGTTGGCATGAAGTTTTTTTTGGTTCAGAACTTCAGAATGACGGGTTGTCAGCTTTCATAGCAAATAGCTATGAATGCTTGGGGAAAACATTTCCATGTACATCTACCTTTTCAATCACTAGTTCAGCTGCTAAATTCGTTGACATGTAAATTTAAGTTCATTTAAAGGAACACACATTTTATATTCAGATCAGCGATGCATTCTGGCTTTTAAGTTGGATCGCTAACCAAAGGAGTGGACATTTTCCCCCTAATACACAAGAGCAAAAGTGACATTGGTTTACGTGCTAGTGTATGCATATATATTTTTGTTAATCGTCTGAAAATGCAGTACTTTTAACTTTTTTTAAAACAACTCCTATGATCCTTTTGAAATACTCAAATTGCACGTATTTGAACGTAAAGTACTATTTCTATAGTTCTCTACAGTTACTCCCTTATCAACCGGAAATTAAAAAGACCATTTCTGGTATACATGCTTATGTATGGTATTTCAATTAATTTGAGGTAACTGCAATACGTAGTACGTTTGATGTGCAATAAATCATGTGTTTGTAGCTTATTTTGCCTTACATATTTCGGTATACGTAATACTAAAATCCAGCCTCCCAGGTTGAAAAACGTGTTGCCTTGCAATGCACCCAAAAACTGATGATTCAATCCAATGATATGCATGTCACCATAGGTTTTCTTTGTCACTGAATACGCATGTTTTCTGCATGTAAACTCCCAGACTTTGTTCAAATGGAATTGTATGGCAGCCTGCACCTGCAAGCTCGCTCTACTTTCACGGCTCAACATTCTTTTGTAGTTGTGTTTTGATCGTATAAATAATATTTTATTCCAATATTTGCTCAATTTCTCAAGAAGAGATACCGGAACAATTCCAAAATTGTGTAGGTAGGTAGCGTGATAGATACACAGTAGGCCTACTGTATGTGCCGCGTGCGAAGACGATGCCCTTCGCTCTGATATGGTATAACAAACACCTTTGTTTGCCATTCCGTGAAAATATGACCATGGATCTACGATCTTCGCTCATGTCCTCTGAACACTTACGGCCGTAAAGTGGACATTAAATTCGGTTATTATCTGGGAAATAACCAAACTATGGTCCATTATCTTCACGTGGCTTACACGTAGCGCATGCGAACAACCTGTATATACACCCCCAAAAACGATCTTCTCGGGATGATAAATAAGAACCTCGCACACATCACAATCGTTGTCACGGAATTGAAAATTTCCCCATACATCACGAGTGCGCGCCAGCACGTACCTCACTATTTGGTATATTTATTACCGCCGAATATATCTTCCACCTGACATTTTTTTCTGGCCAATATATAACTTTTAATGTAAATCGATTATAGGTTGCATGCTCTTCGCTTCGCGTACGCCAATGCAGCAGAATTCTAGATATTAACGTCATACGGAGGCATTATACCCTGGAAACGAAAAAAGCTGTTGCTTGTCGTACAATTCATGCAATATTCTCACATGCCTGTTTAGACCAACTTTCGAGCTCACGATCAAAGAAATGGGAAAAAGGAATGCAATTTCGTGCTGTCTGGCGAAATAGTGATCGCCATTGTAATGACCCACAGCAATGCACACATTGCCAGTAAACGTCGTTGAAGGAGGTTTAATTAATTGCCTCGCGAGGCTATGCAGGCTTAGTAAATGGGAATCATTCAGTTGTATTTAATACAACTAAATGCTATAGCAATTTTGTTTTCAAATTCAAATATATTTCCTAGTATTTGCAATATTAGTTTTCCACAATGTTTTATGAATTTTATGTTATGAGCAAAAACAATCCAGCACTTCTTATAACAACCAAAAATAAAGGAAATTATTCCATTATCATTCCATTAAACAAAGCTCATAAATATTTGGGTCTTAACTCATAATTCCATTTTATGGAATTTCGCTTTACCACCCCTCTTTAGACAATTCCTTTCCGATTATGCAAGGTTTTTTAATAACACTGGTTTTGTAACCTCATAGTAAATTCCTAGCCCTCCCCCACACTTCTAGGAAGGCTTTTCGGCGCTATCTCGGACAATATTACCGATTTCTCAAATGTTGTATGAAAAATTCTATTGCAAATTCCTGGGATGGCTCGCTATCATGTGCATCAAAGTGCTCGCGAGCGAAATGTTTTGAACACGCTCGCACAGACTCTGCAAAGAGCAATCGCGTTTTTGTCAAATTCTCAGCAACGGCTTCCGGTAGGAAGATTGCACCAAGGAATCATTGGCATTGATTGCCCTGGGCCAGCCTGTAAGAGCAGCGTTCCATGCAGATTTGCTACAACGTCCAATATACATGCCAAGAGCAGCTGCTACCGCAATTTCCAAAGACTGCTGCTGCCAGCGCCGCCTCATGGAATTGCGCATTTATTTGCGAATCCTTTAATTACAACGTGTTATAATTAACACGCGGAGTAGGAACAGAGCGTGATTACACAGATCACGCTCGTGTTTACCATACGTGTAGCAGAATGCTGTTAACACGTAATGGCCTCCCCAGGGGCCTTTTCGAGCGCAAAGGAGTTAAGGCGAATAATGAGAATGTATGACATCGAACATTTCACTGGAATCTTGTTTAATTTCATAGAAAATCAATCTGCTTACGGAAGGTGAAAAGTCGAAAGTGGTATCGCTCGTGTTTGCGCTTTATTTAACAATGCAACAATCCTTTTTTGGCGCTGGGAAAGTTACGGGGAAATTTCCCAGAAGTCCGTTGCGTGAGTGACCAATAAGTCAATATTAATTTCCACGAGCAGTTGCGCATTAGGCTGATGGAAGCCATATTGATCCGTTTGTGTAGGATGCATAATTTGAAAACCAGCAAAATTGATATTTTGTACTTTGGTCAATATCGATCGGGAAATAAGACATCTCCGCGGTCGAAACGTGCCCTGCATGCATATAATTGTAGGGTGACCGAGCTTTCTGAGGTTTATACAATAGTTATAATTTGCATTACACGCTAATTTAAAAATTGTGGTCAAGAAATGTTGCGGAACGGGTGGATGGTTAATAACTACGTCATTGACAGTTCTCGAAAACGGTAAATAAGCACATCCAAGAATCCCTTAAATTTGCCCATGAAGATTTTCTTGTAATTTGTTGCTCGATACTTCCCATGACTTCATCGATTGTAGAAATATTGCTGAATGTGTTCTCCCCTTATTCTGACATCGATTTCCTGAAATTTCTTAAATGGTTTGTCGAGTATTTATCGAAAGACTCAAATAGTTTTACCCACAAATTGCTTTAGATTTTCTTCAAATTTACTAAATGAAATTTTGTTTGCCGATTTTCCGAACGATTTCCTTAAATTTACTGTAACTACATACGACATTTCAAGAAAGGTACGACGAATTCGCCTTTTGTCAACTCAATCATCCGGTGAGTACTAAGTAGCAGATATTCGCAATGCACCTTTACTGGGCGTAATTTAGTTGTTTTCGACGAATTCGTTTTCAGTGAAACCATGAAAACACGAAACTAAGTATTGTTTGTTTTAATTCTTTACTTAAAGCAATAAAAAGCATACTTATTATAGTTTTACATAAAGTGATCTCGAACGTCCATCGATTCAAAAAAAAACTCATTGTACAGACACATTCATATTTCCCCAGTGAAATCATTATCATTTAAATGCTTTATTTTAGTACTATCGCTTATAAGAGAGCATAAATGGCTTGTTCATATCCATGGTAATTCTAGGATGTGAAGGCAGAAACTCAATAATATAAATGTACGTCGAGTAAACAAGTTCAACAAGTCAAATAACTTGAGAGCCATATACATTATGTGCATGTACAGCAAGCTCTATATAATGACAGCCTCAAAAGTGCGTTTTATTTTGAGGGAAAACCATCCCATTTCACACCATGTAGAAGCCTCAATTCCCTCTGTGCTTTTCTATGAAGATATTTCGTTCAATATGAACAATGACCGGTTCCTGGATAAAAAAAACATTCTTTGGAATAAAACTTTGAAAACGTACGACAGCGAATGCAAATTTTAATTTAGTTCCAACTTCTAAAAGCAATCTCATAAACCAATTTATTTATCTTTCATCAAAAACTGAAATCATCGTAATATAAGCCATACTGTCAGATCGAATGATCGTCATACTCAAGGATTTCAATGGTCATCTTTCTTCCGACTGGTTACTCTCGTGAAGTATTGATGCCATGAGAGCGTTGTTTTCAAAGAAATGAAAACATACTGACTCCCCCAAAAACATACTTGCAGTCACACTGATTAACGAAAACTTGAATGCTAATATTGACGATATTCTTCAATGACTTGACTTACGCCCATGGACATGGGAATTTTAATGATTCAAATCAACGCAGTTCTGATATATACAGAATGCACTTGGCTTCCTAGCTACATCAACAAAGACATATCAACCGACTCGGCGTATTAGCCGCAAAAAAATATAGGCCCACCCCACCCCCTCTTCAACAAAATGCGGAAGGAATCGAACGATTTTCCAAATTTAAACGGACAGGAAACCAATATCAGAACGTTCCTAGTTGCATTACAATATCGACGCATAAAAACGTTGGCTTTTGTTGAGTTTCACGACAGGTATTAAAAACGCGACCCAATCCGCAATGCACCTCGACAAATACACATTTTTTTCCAGATTGCAACTGTCTGTTGGCAAAGGACTGTCGTGATCCGGACCCCCGCAGGCTTTTTAACACGCAACTACGGCTACGGAATTGGATCCTTGACAGATTGCGTAGCCGGCGATGGTAGCGCCACTCAGCAGGGGGTGGACGGTGTGTTTACCGTCGCACGTTACGCAGCTACATCATTACCATCCACGCTAAGGGGAAAAATGTATCTCGGGTGGCGGGGGCCTTCATTACCTATGCATGGGGCATGAATTATGTACGCGTAAGCACGCCGCTTTCCTGCCAGCATTATTCAAATTTGCAAAAACTCATTTTTCAAACGGGCCAACAATAACAACAGCGCTATAATGATCGTTTTTCAAATCATGAGACCCCCTAAACCGCAGCGGCAGCGAGACCATTAGGAGGCAAACTACAAAAACTATTTAATTACGTGTGGAAATGACAATCGAATCGCACGGAGCCTCGATGGCGGATGTCTTAATTTGGTTGGTGGCCTACTTATCGATTCGAGAAGAATTAAGGCTGACAGGGGAAAAAAATTTGCATCGTCCAGTTCATATTCGAGATCAATAAATGCACGTGTGTGTATATTGATACCGATCCAGCGCAGTTGTAGTGGATTAACAACGCCAAAAAAAAAAAAAAAAACCGAGATAGTCAATTTGCCGATGGAGTATGATGTATGCTCTGTGTATCAGCGCCTTCCGTGCACTGATACGTGTAAATGCTATAACAACGTATTTCAATGTATCCGGCTGAAAAGCTCTTCATATGTTCAAAATTATTTTCTTCTTAGCAAGGATTCAAAGAACCAAGGAAAACAAGCAAATTGTATGAGCAAAGCCTACACGATCTAAATGACATTACAAACAATCATTACTCATTCATTCCTTGTTAGCCGTACACGAGATCATTACTGGCAAACATTCCATTTCAGTTTACCTTAAACGATCATTACTAATGCCATTCTCAGAAGGGATAATTACATTAGTAATGAAGAAGAAGATTAATCTAAGCACTAAGGGCCCGGGGGGTCCTTCTGGACGGTTTTTTTGGTTTGCTTTTTTAAATGATTGTGTAAGGTCTGCTGTACGGTGAGCATCACTATTGGCAAAAGTTACATGTACATATAGATTGAATTACAAAATAGATTAAAAATGTAGAGATTGAAATGGCAGTATGAAGATTCTGATTTTTCAGTGGAAATGTTTTAGAAACCAATCCCAGCAGCCATAATAAATTAATTTTGCCTGCCAAAATAAATGTACATTGTACATCGTTACCTGTTATGGTAACTTCAAAGTAGATTTTTTTCAACTATTATTTCAGGTTTCGAACTGACAAAAATTTGAACATTACCATGCACCGAAGCAGCTGACAAGCAATCTACAAATTCAAGCATGACATTTTAACTTTATACCTTCCCTCTTATTCTAAAGCAACGTGCTTTTCGTGTATATTGCCACTATCTCAATAAAATTTAAAGAGGAAATGTCAGCACTTAAAAACAACTAAATTTTATGGGTCAATAATAAAGGCAGGTGAATGAATGGATAACATTAATGAACATCAGGCTGGAAATCTTATTTAAAATATTGGGAAACGTTTTTAAGCAACCACATCTGCATGCATGAAGTAGACCACGTTTTCTAGTTGAGGTTGAAAAGCAATATTTCATAAACGATTGCCATTTGTGTAAACAAAAAAATGGTTATTTGCAAAGAAAGAATCTTTTATGAAAGGCAACCTCATTGATTGATTAATTAATTATAATTTACACGGTGTCAAACATGCAATTATGGCGAAATTGCGGCACAACGCAGTGTAGGCCGCAAAGTCACGGATGCCCTCATGCTTGAAATTAAGGAAATTCAAGGAAAACCACGAGTATACAATTACGCATAGTTTGAAAATCATGATTTTTCCCTCATTTCGTTATCAAGTATTTCTTAACAATCGATGGAGTGCTCCTGTTGATTATTACTTTAAAACACAAAGAAAGTTACTTTCTTGCATACTTTTCTGAGCTATCTAAAATAGTTTCTGGAGGCATTATAAAGGAATATCCAAGACGCAAACATGCTGAATTTTTCACCCTTCCTATATGAATTGCCCTCTTGATAAAGCGAAGAAACGCATTTCCCTTTTTACGAGTTAACTTTTTGCTTCGTGTTAGAAAAATCACAGGGGTCCTCCATATGCGTTATTGTTATGTTCTTAAAAAGCACGACTTAAACATAATTAAACTAATGCATTATTTTAGAAGATACGTTCCAGACGAACAAAAAATTCGAATTTATATTTAAGTGTACTGTGTAGGAATATGAATAGGAAGTTCTTATAATGTATGACACTTCTAATTGCTAACTAATATAATCGATGAAAATTATGTATTCGGTAATGGCTATACTGTTTTCAAAAATGCATTATAATTTTTTAATTAAATATTTAATTAATATACAATTTTATTCATGTTATGATACCTACTGGAAATATTTTTACAATTTATCGCGTGTATATTTGAATTTAAATGACAGAAGGACAATATATAGAAATTTGAAGAGAATGTATATATATACCGCACTCAGGCCACTTAGAATTAACACTTCTAATTAATCAATGACGCGTATCGTTGTTACCCTACTTGATGCTGCCAAAACAATTTTGCTTGTTTTGGTTGTTTGTTTGTTCAACTTTCTATGAACGTGAGTCGAAACGTGAGGGCATGCTTTCAACAAACCTTAGCTATAGTTGATCAATTATCTGTTGAATCAGAAGAAGTAGACAATCTTTCTACTTTAGTCACTCAACAGCTTTCAATCATGCCCCCATATCTCCAGACATCGTGCATTCACTGCATTGCAGGTCATTATTTTCAAATTTGATAGCCTGTTTAAAATACTTGTTATCAACTTCTCAAATGAGATCATCCTAATTTAATAACAAAAGATAATGTTTCTAATTATAAGCTACGCTAACAGCGTAAAATTTAAGCTAATGTGACTTTTATTTCGGTACTTGGATCATCATTCTGAAATACGGTTCTTTATTTTTTTTTAAAAAAGTTAAAATGCCGTCATAATTGAACAAATGGTAATTACCTGACGTCATCAGGTCTAACAGAAATCAAAGTTGTTCAGTACCCTACTGTCAGCAAAGATATGCCTTGTGGTAGAGAGGTGTAATCCATCAACTCATGTTATTATTTTGTTTTCTTATTCAGTGGTACCCAGCGCATTTGATGGTCACTATCATCATTGCCAAACTGAATTTCTGTTGACTTTAGAGCTATCATTTGAAAGAGAATTCCAACGTCTGATGGCATGCAAGAAAATAGACAAACATCTAAAAGGGTTCGGATTTCTACAAGTTTCTACAAGTGGATTTGAATATAAAGTTCTACCGCTTGGTGGTTTCGTTTAAAGATATCTTCCTTTCAATGACGTCCTTTATGGACGTTCCCATAGAGCCGTGCACGAAACGAGCTTCTTCACCCTGGTTCAGCTCGGCGGTGCGTTCACGCAAAATGGACGACGCTAATTCCGTTTCCAATCGTGCATAATGAAAAGCACTCCATTTGCTGGAGTCCGGCACACGTACAGCTGCCATGTTTGCTCATCAAAACTTCAGCTATGAATATTTAATTCCAGTCGGCTATTTCAGGCGGCGTGTGACGATCAAACAAAGCATATCCTCTCGGACGAGCTGAGATGCAATGCAAATACGATAAAAACAAGCCCAGCAATTCGTTGAACAATTTGGAAAATGGGAAATGCATCGGGGATAAATTTCACATCGCCAAGCTCACTTAGATCAACACGGAAACATCTTTTTGTTCGGCGAAATGCACTAGAGCCAAAACTTCGCTAAGTGGACGACTTTCGCACATCATGCCCGATCGATTACCGTGCATTTGCAAAAGAAGAACAATAAAAGCTGCGTTATTGAACACTCGAATTAATGCGCGTTTTCCTAATGGAATAAGCACGCGTTTTATTGTCGACCTGTAATGCAATTTCGAGCTGCTAGGGCCCGGGGAACGAGGCACGGTGGACGTCCTTGGATAAACAGAAATGACAAATAATTTAACAACTGCGCAATCTAATCTCGAAGTTGAGTAAAGAAAGTTTACAAATACTGATTGCGCTACGCAAAACTGTCCCGGCTCGACGTGCTCGTTGACAAACGAAATCCTGAGCAAACCTTTGTGCGTTTTCTCTTCCGAAAACAAGATAAATGGAGCATTGTGCACTTGTTGAAATCCCATGATAAATTTTGCAGGAAGGACAAACAACGGTTGCACTAAGCTTACAGATTTCATTTTAAAGCATCTATGGAAATGCGAAATTACACGCGCAACTCAGCATGCACAGGAACCTGCTGGATTACGCTTTGAAATCTTAGTAAACGGATGTCACAGAAACTACAAGCTGTACTTGTGTATTTGAAGTCAGAAGCAATTTCTTTAAATACATGTATCGTGTCTTTACTTGTTGTGCTCTGAGCTACATCTGTATTCTATGATGGTTGAAACGATATCTAAACAATTATTTTTTCAAAGCTTGCTTTAAAGTTTAGATGAAGACCAAACTTCTGAAACAATGTAATGTAAGATTTGAAGATGGGCACAAAATGCGTTTAATTTTAGACATCCTCAGCTTTAAGGCGTCTTTCTCGGATCACTTTACCCCAACACAATTAAAAACCCACAAACAACTTAACCACAGACTTTATTTTGTAAAATTATAAAAAAAATGTCAGGGTGCGGGGGACATCCGCTGCTGCAGCCTACTATCCATAACATGCATAGTAAACGTATACGGTCTGTTTTCCATCCCCAAAATCAGCTCGAATAAACATTTGTCTCCAAAGAACGCTTCTCAAAAAGTGATAAAAATGAATTAATGTCGCGACTAGAATGCACTTTTATGTAAATAAGGGTCGTTAACAATAATTGATCTTTAGTGTCAGAATTGCCATCTTCAACGCTAATGATTTAAATGCAACAGGATTAACTGTAATCTCGCGTTGAAGTTGTTATAAATTTTAATGCTCATTACATGGCTCTACGTTTTTTTGCTTCTTTTAAACGGCATTTCCACGCAATGCCAGCTATAACATCATGTGTTTTACCATATTGCCAGTTTGTACATATGGGCTAATGTTTTGCATACCCATCACGGTTTAAGTTCAACACGCTTATGGGATATGGTATGGCCTTGCAAACCCATAAAAGCAAGATCTGTTGAATTGCAATACCAAAATGGCAATTTCCTACATTGAGCTCTTATTCAGATAGGCACGAGATGCGCAGAACTAACTCGCTTATTAATGAGTGCAGCACATTCAGATTGGATCAACGATAACGACCAAGTATAAAACTACAGTGTATGCATTGGATACAATGCGGATCTCTATTTCAGCTGCGCTTAAGCGAAGCATACAAGTCATCAGATGTTTAGATGCGTAACGTTGTCAAGGTTGATTCAAATATGGTCTACCGTCAAAGTAACGATCCCATAAAAGATAACTTGTGTAAACAACACAGATACTGACAGAAAACAACAGAAGGAAACATGATTTTTGATTGACTCAAGATTTCATAAAGGAAACATTTTAAAACTGAACTCATTTGTGCCAGTATTATGCGAAAGTAATTACATCGTCATGGTGATTTGATTCAACCAGCTTGATTACACAAACATTACGTGCACGAGATGGTTTCTCCTTATTGCATAAAGTGTTTATTATTTATAAAAGCTGCGTGTGCGGAAATTAGCTCACTTTTGTTTTGTGACTTGAATCAAAGAATGCTTATGTAAACTTTCCTAAAGTTGTTGACATGTTGCAATAATAATAAAAGTCGACGTTGTTATTGTTGCATGTTATGCATACAGTGTAACTCCATTCTATTGCAATGTGTTGTGTCAGATTTGGATCGGACGGACGACAATGCCCAAAAGTGAAAATGGCGGCACTTTCCAGACCACGTTGTTTGGTTAATTGACTGATTGTTGTTTTCACTGTTATTTTACGACGCCTTAAAGCAAGTGAAGTTTCCCTTCAATGCAATGCTTATGTCAATTAGAATGCGTATGCTGACGCAGACAACGTCTGATTACTTCCCAGGGCATCATACAAATTGATAAGACGGCATTGGTCATTGACACTTGTTAGTTCAGTGCAACATGGTTAACGTGATATCAATTTAGAGCTGGTTTGGGAATAGAATTGAGGATTTATACATGGCAAACGTTTAAATGACGCAACTAACTTGCAAGCTAAAGACACTTATCTTCATGCAATCATTGCCTTAAGCAAGTTTATTAACAACAAAATGATTCAAATATGGATGCTTTGGTTGAAAGAAATGTATCCCAGATGCATTCGAAATGCTCAATTGACTACATTGTAATGTTTAGCCAATTGCTTGTCAAAATAATTAAGACAATAAAGTGGAAAAATAATTAGTTGCGTTAAGAACGATCATCGAATTGTATACAAGTGTCAGTAAAGCCGTTTAGGGATTTTGAGACCTCGAAAACTTCATTAGATCAGCGCAAGTGCCGTATTGTAAAAGGTTGATCGCAACAAGGTGCGATGTATCTAGTTTAAGAGAACAATCAGCATTTTAATTACAAAGTAACTGAGAAAAAATCTGAAGTGGTAAAACTCGTGTTCTCCTCACATTGCCACCCAATATTTATGAGTAGCTTACTAGCACCTAATGCACCTTCACCGTACACCCTTCAGCACCGATTTACCCTGGCAATTTCTAGTGTATACGTGCGCTGCGTGGCATTCGCACACGCGCTACACCTGTACTTCTTCCATAATCGATTTCTGTAGTATGGATTATGTGAAGGCGTTGAATCGTCATCAGCGCTATTGGTGTGTACCGTGCATCGTGCGCTATACAT
>JAQIXS010000024.1:0-87014 GCA_034700785.1 Rossiulus vilnensis
CAATTGAAAAACCGATATGTTAAAATATTTGTGAAAGGGTTCTTAAAGTGTTCCAAACGCATTTTCACCAGAGTTCACTAATGCAAGTAGTTTAGGCAGTCACTCATATTTATGTATTTGTATATACTACATGTACAAGTATATGTTATACCTGTAAATACAAGGTGGCCCAAAAGTACTAAAGCAACATAATATACCTTCTTTGTTAATGGTTGTTTCTTTTTCAAACAAATAAACAACCGATCATTACCATACTGCATACCTATATTTGGGGCACCCTTATAAGTTGCATATATGAAACTACACTGTACTTGCACTGGTATTTATATTCAGCATTTCGTGCGTTGTAAAAAAACAACTAAATTCAAAGGCAAATTTGATTTTAATGTTTAAGATCACCTAACTGTTATAAAATGCAACTCTGCCTTAATTTAATGCAAGTGCCTTGAATTACAGTATCAGCTTTTGGTAGTTGCAATGTCAATTGTCTCTCAAAGCTGGTTCCCAGATGTTGGAAAATGGTAAGTAATAGGCTAAATGATGTTTGCATTATTGGGAAAATGTTATTACCAAGTGATGTAATGATCTGTAGGTTGCAATGTACATGTATATGTATGCTGGTATTTAATCGAGTGCTGAGTTTCAAATAAATCAAATTTCTAATAGATTATTGTATATATTTAGAATTTAGCATATATATTGGCCGTTTAAGTGGAACATGTCGGTTCCATTAAAAAGGGCTTGCTGAGAGCCTTAAATAAGAAATTAGTAAAACCGCCGAAAAATTCGAAAGTGGTTGTCATGCAGGGAAGTCCCGTTTTTGTAGGTGGCGTAAAGGTTTTTTTCAAACTTCTAACTTTTTGTTTAAATAAACGGGGCATTTTCAAATTGTAAATCAAAGCTGGAACCCTAGTGGACGACCAATTCTACATCTACATCAGAAAAATAAGTTGAGCAATTATAATAAGTATTTGAAGCAAAAAATGTGCGAGTAATATTTTTGCATGGTGGGCATGCTTTCGGCTCATCCATAAGTAATTTTCACAAACTGCTTATAAAAGCAGAACGTTACTTAATTGGTTTTATAATGAAAAATCAGTATACTTTTGCTCAGAAAGGTTCATAGATGACGCTGATGTCGTGCTAAGGGTCATTTGGATGCTATTTACAGTATATATGAGTGTTATTTTTCTGTACTTGTTTTCATCCTGGAGATTATTTAACAATTTTCTGGAGTTAATACGTCTTGACGCCTGTCATGGGAAAAACCAGTACTTCTATTCCTTAACTCACTATGAATGGTCTAGCGAGGGGGATCGCCTGAGATGTATGCGCTTTGTCTTATACTTATTGGCTTTTTGTCTTACAGAGAAATGTGTGGTTGCTTAAAGATAATTATCGCCTCATTATTGCGCATTAATCAATGCCAGCAATTGCTGCTAGCGCAATTGCTCTCCCAGCCAACACGGTTGGGATGCATAACAGAAAGGAAGTTGCCATAGACAACTATGTTAATTTTCTTGCATGCATTTAATAATGTGGCTAGTTTTGGCGACGTGTATCCGCTCAAAAGCCTAGTGTCTGTATCACTGCAAATTACGTGCTTTGGGCGAATCGCAATTGTGACAGAAATAATGCAGTTGAATGCAAATGGTCTGAAAAGAGCCGGAGAAAAAACAGCGAAAATTCACTAAGAGTGGTGAGCGATTTGGAAAACATGAAATATGTAAAAGCACGTTTGTTATGGTCTGTGGTTCACTGCTGGATTCGCAGGAGGGGAAGTTCCCAGAAAAGATTTATGACATCGTCTCATTGTTTGAAGCCGAAACGCTCTTGTGTGCAAAAGAGGACACGTAAAGACTTAACGTCTAATGCATAGTTTATTAATTTACCCTGCGCGAGGAATCAAACAAATATAACGCGCTATCATTAGCGCTAATTATCTCGAAAATTTGGCTTAATTAATGCCCACATTTCACTTCTACGTGTAATTGCGCAGAATTTATGGAAGGTGCGAATAATAATGAAGCACGAAATGAACATGTGACTTAGTTCAATGACCAGCACGCTAATGTTCTTAGTTTTTTAACTTTATACCATTTAGCTAACCTATTATTAATTGTACACTTTTATTTACGAGATTAACCACTAAAGGTTTTACGTTTATAAATGACGAATGAACATGTGGAGACTCAGCCAAATTTGTAGTTTAAGCGGAGTTTCAACGTTTTAGTTATGTTTTCATCAGGCACAGTTGGTTACATAATGGTGAATGGCAATCGAATGGCATATCGTAAACGATCTTTGCAGACGATATTCTTCATTCCCCATGGCTTGTTGTTCCGGCTCTTTCAGCATTATGTGACTAAACTACAAATTTGGCTGAGTCTCCACATGTTCATTCGTCATTACAACTAGACACATGATGATAGGAATTAATTTCTCTGATATCCACGTTTATAAATTCGTACTAAATTTCATTTTGAGAGCATTTTTCAATTTTGATATAATTTTACTTAACGTAGATGAATATTCTCCAATATTTAAAGCTGCAATACCTTAAACAAATTAAGATGTTATAATCTCTGGTCTTAATAGAGGGTTGCCACTGACATGGAAAATCTTTAATACCTGGAATTGTCAAGGAAGTTGAAAAACAAAGTGGAACTCTGTGGATGAAGTATACGTTGTGATATATTATCCAGGCCATATACATATCCAGAATTCTGTATTTCATTATAGGTGTATTTAGTTGTAATTGTTATTCGTGAACTTGATAATGTTTAACGACGTGTCTGTTAGATAAATTGCTAAATATCTAGAGGTAGATGTATACATAATACTGCTGATACAGGATACATGATATTGCCATGCGTCGCATAACAAATTATATGTATGTTATGTTTGTTTCGGTAAATTGATACGACAATTTGCAGGCTAGTTGCAAGCATTGTGTAATAAAAGTGAATGAAACTTATTGTTAAAATGCTGTTGGAAATGCAAATTATTGAAATGCAGCAGTGATGAGCGTTGCTTTCAAACAGCAATGAAAAGAATCTTCTAATGAGTTTTTAGCACTGTGAAATCTTTAGTGAAAGATTTATTGGATCATAACATTAAATGGTCCAAATGTTAATTGGTAGTATAACATCCGTGGCAGTAATACCAGGGTGCGACCCGCCATAAATCTGTTTTATAGCTTATCTATATCATCCAAATAAAGCTATATGTTTGAAAAATAATTATAGACCTTTACCTGAATCGAGCCTGTATTGTACAATATATTTTGTGATAGGGCTATAGCCGTTGAACGGCTGCTGCCATGACAGATGCACATTTCGACTGTTTTTTGAAATTATTGTGAGACTTTTCGGGGCTTCCGGTGGCTCTGAAAGTAAAAAAGGCATTTTTCAGGTCATGTTTGGTAAAACATGTTGCGTGTATGAGAACGCGAGAGGCTCAGCACAATAGAATTAAGCTATTTATTTTTATGAGAATTAGCTGATGCATTATTTATTTTTCTTTATTATTTTATTTAAATAGCAACTGCTATAAAATTACATTTTTATGCAATGTAATATTTGCAAAAGAAAATTACCAACAAAGATTTGTTTTTCTTTTAGTTATGTTTGTAATATGTGTAAAAATTACGAGATCGTATATAATATTTAGTGAATTGATTTTACCTAAATACTTTTATTTTAGATTTTTTATTAATGTTAAAAATCATTTGTTAATAAGCCTTTCTCTAAATGCAACAAATTTATTAATAGGCGCTACAATTATCAGGAAACGTTGAGATTCATTCATTTAATCCGTGTTCGTCGGAATGCACTTTTTAAGATAAAATCCATTGATAACAGGGAAATGCTTATAGTAATTCAAATGATAAACTTAAAATAATTAAATAGACAAGGTTCTAAATATCAATATGCGACAGATATGTGTTGATACGTTTAGGAGTACTTTATTTATAAGAAAATTGATGCTAGAGAAAATTGATTTCTAATACCTTTTACCAGAAGATATATTTTAAAGATGTCCATTCCAAATGCATTCGAAGCTTCGCAGTGGTATTCATTTGAATCTCTCCTTTCTATTCTTGCAATTATTAACTCTGAAGTTAATCCATTTATGCTGGGTGGTTCTTTTATTGTAAATCTGCTATGGCGGAAAACAAAAATAAAAAAACATAGCATTCAAACATTTATTTCTTCGTATAATCGCATTAATCTTTTCAAATAAATTAAAACTCATGTGTCAAACGAAATTGTGTTTTTTAGTTTTTTGCTTATCAATTCTGAAAAGATTTTGTTATTTTACAATTGATTTGGACTTTTCTCTTATTTCATTTAATTAAATTAAATGCGTTGTCAGTTTCTTAATCTGAATTATTTGCTGGTTCATATTGACATCTACTAATTATTAATTTAATCAGCTGCTTGTTTAAATCTGATGTAGAGTATGATTAACGTTGTTTAGTTTGTTTACAAATTACCTAACCTTAGATACAAAAGGAACAAGAAACGAATTAAAGCAATACTTTGCTTTGCCAACTGTCAACATATCATGGCAAAAGGCAGCAACAGAAAATGAAAAACACATTCTTTCAAATCAAATCATGTACACAGCTAACACGTTTTGAAATGCGGCGTAAACAATACTAACATGCACAAGAAGAGTTTGTCTTGAAATGAAAGGCAAAGCAACGGTATAAAAAACTGAATAACGTAAGACATTATTTCTACTGATTAATAATTAATAGGCAGTTAACCTTACGTAGACAGAGATAATCATTTCAAATAAATTATTTCCGTACTTCTTAGGCATTTTTCATACCAAAAATAAAATAAAATATTAAATGTTATGAAGATAAACTTCCTGAGGTTGTATGCTTGTTAAAATTGGAACTTAAAATTAAATTTTAACGTTCTATTATTTTGAAAGCTTTACCCAAAATTAGAGCCAAATGCTTTTTAAAAACCAATTGGTAACTTTTGTCACAAATATGTTCTACAAAACATGTTTTTGAGATGTTTGTTCAATGCTAGTCTGGTTAAAATGTAATAAAACTTCATGCTGGAAATATTTGTTGAATTGAAATATTGCAATTAGGGCTAATTTTTTATCTTAAAACAAAGTTAACCTGACTTTATCTTTACACAGTTAACATGTATGAATCTTTTTACAGTTGAATAGGGATAAAGCATTCACGAAGCTCGTTTCTTATGTAAATTGTGAATCATATATAATCAACGTATTCCTTTCTTGCCCAGGGAACTAAATTACAGAGCGAACAAGACTTCTGAAAATCCTTAAAACGTACACGGTTGGTTGGTTATGCTTTTCATCAACACACAAAGCACGCATGAGTTTATTTTCTTAATCAATAGATGGAAAACCCATGGCAATGGCATTCACCTTTGTCCATTATTAGGCGATATTATTTTCCCCATTGTTTTCCACTTCATTACGATGGGTTCATCCCCTTTAGCCGTGCATGATAAAACAGCGTCTTTCCCCTTCACCACAGATTGATTTCGCTGTTTTTCCTCGAAATACGCAGCCACTATTCAGAGAAAACAAGAATTTTTACATTAGAGTTTACATTACCCTCACATGCATTAAGAGTAACCTAAGCCGAACGCAGTAATGCTATCGAAATTGAAAATTACCTGAGGGTGACTGTTACAATAAGCGTTATGTGCTAATTTGAAGTCGATCAAATCAGAAAATCAGATTTATGGTAAGAAGTATAGAATTTGCAATTTTACAATTAGACTAGGGTTCATTTGACTTCAATTTTTAAGGGCAGTATATTACGTGCTTAATACACGAAAAAGAAACTAAGAAATAAACCAGTAAAGACAAGTAAGGAGTCTCTTTAATTAGTAAAAATGTTTATAAATTAAATTTCTTACCATGTTAACAAATATATATATGTCCTTCATACACCGTTTGAGTGGATTCGGTGGTTTTTTTAATACATTATTATTATAGGAACAGGAATGCACTTTTTTTCTGCGTTTGCACGTCTTAGCGCATTTCATTTTTATACTTATACGAAAAATTCGTGCAGTGGTGAAAATTCGTAAGACATTTTATCTAACAACAAATGCATGTTTGAGTGCAAAATCGATTCCTGCACAAAAGGCTAAATCATTCCGCCTACATTTGTCGTTGCGAAACAATTTTCGGTTTTCCTTGATTGATATTATCATATTACGCTTTTAGGGGAGCGACATAATTATTTTTGACGTGAGCATATAAGCGTCACGGATAATTTAACGTAAAGTCTCCATGTGGAAAAAAAGTGAATTTCATTGGTATTTTATAATATTTGCGGTCCAGAAAAACGTCATATTAGAATAATGACTTGATAACAGCTTTGAAGCATTTGCTTTTGCAGTTAAGCAATTGCATTACGCTTTGTGAATCATTATCAAACATTTTTTTGTTATGGGGGACTTCCTAAGTGTGCACCTGTTAAATTGGAGCAGTTTAATGTTTGTCATTCATATATTGTGATAAATATTTGAAAGAAGACATTCTTTTAATGCATCAGACTTATGCTGGAACCTACATAAGGCTTCATTCAATTTCAACCTTACTTCGCCTATCCTGTAGGTTGTCTGTTACAATGAGTTTTTAAGTTCATAGTGGCTTATAAACGAGGCGCTGTGATTTGTTGCTAGAGCGTTTGTCTAGCGATGCATAAGCGTTTGTTTGGGATATGAACACAAAAATAGCTTTTTCGAAATTTATGCTCGCTGTACTGCCTTAAAGATGCTCCAGTCATAAATTAAAAACAACATAGGACCAACACGAATGTGTAGGAAAGAAGAGTTACACAGAGGACAATAAATATCGGCAAGCCCTAAGCCTTCGGATATTTCCCTAGGACCTGCTATGTGTTTTACGAGCAATTAGTTTTGTCTATGACGTAATAAATATCTCACCTTGCACATCCAGATACACCACTTTGCTGAGTTCCGCTCCCACGTCATTGCTGACTTGACACAAATAGTATCCCTCGTTGGATTCCTGAACTTCCTTGAAAATCAGGGATCCGTTTCTGGCTTCCTGGACATTGGAGATGATTTGACTGACCAACTTATAATCTCTAGGAGTTCTTCCTAGTGAAACAAGTACCTTATAAAATTTCAAATTTCCAACTTGTTGAGGCGGGTTTACGCATAAAAAACTTATTCCATTAGTAGACTACAGATCACGTAATTTCGTACGTAGTTCAAAAGAGATAATGTAATCCCCAGTATGATTGTCTTTTTCATGAAATATTTAATCATCGTAAAATGCTTTCGGAGATTAGGGTAACGAATTTTGGAAAAGTTTCTTCAATCGCAAGCCGAAGAAATATTTCATTATGCATGCATTTAATTCTGCTGTAGATTTTAAAAGCTTTGGATTATAAGACGAATAATGATGTGCCAACTCAAAGCGCCATTATATGCATGTACAGTTACTGAAAGATCCATTCAAACAAATTAAATTAACCCTGTAAATGGGATTAAACCTAAGTTTCTTAGTTTAGGACGAAATTAGTGTACTATTGCAATTCAGTGCGCATTAAAAATAAATTGATTTATTAATAATAATAAAATAAATTAATTCATTTTCATCTTTGGGTGTTTCATTAAGAGAAAACATCCGTTTTCGGCGGATGTAGAATAAATTAATTAGAAGTTTATTAATTTTTTAAAGTAAAATAAACAGGACCTTTTTTGAATTATAAATACACCTTCGATCCTAGTGGGCAGCCATTATACACAACACAAAAATTAGTTATTATAATTAGAAGCCTATTTAATGCAAAATACATATTTTTATGGTGAGCATCCTTTAGGGTAAGTCTGGCTGCCACAGTAAATTGAATTGAATTTGAACATATTGTGTTATTAATTAGAATTAAGTTTTGCAAAGGTTATCTCAAAGTAGTTTAAAGACATGACTTAGTTGCTCGTTTCTAAGGCGGCTTTATTCGTCTTCAAGTTGTGTTATATAAAAACACATTGTATTGACAAACGTTAGGGCAAGTTGGGTTTGAGGGCAGCACGATAAAACGCATTGAAAAATGATAAAAAAAATGGATATCATAAGTTCAGTCGAGATGCCTCATCATTTTGAATCCTTTTTCTTTTTTTTTTTTTTTCGAGAAGTGTTTTTTTATGTTTGCTGGATTGTTGTTAAATATGACACATGTTTACTGTTATCTGCCCACTCGCAAGAAATCCCTTTATGTCGTTCTGGAGCCACAAGCAGTTTCTGGCACAATGGGGTTGGCATTTGTCATTGGACTACCGTTGCGAAAATGTTTATGCCATCGTAGGTCTGTATTGCCTTAATAATGGCTGAATATTAATTTGTGCAATTCATCATCGATATAAAAAACGCATTTTTTCTCTATTATTCATGTTTTATCGCGGGCTTACGACCATGAAAGCAGGAGAATCAATAATTCATTGCCGAATTTCACGTTTCAATTCGACTTTTCGTGTTCGTTTCCATTAATTTTTGAGGTTTGAACTCGGTTGAAACGAAGTGAGGACTTCAAACTGCGAAACATTAATAACGGTGATGCTACGCCTGTTTTTGTTGGCTTGACAAACCCATTGTAAATAATTTCGCTGAAATTATTTTTAACGGCTAAGACGAGATATGTTGTGAGTGTACAGAAATCGTGCACGGTTTAATATTGCGTCACGCTTGCTCGTAATATGCGAGGATGGCCTTAAGCTACTAGAAATTCAATTTTTGCAGTGCTGGAGGTGGTTGCCCAGATATCAACCCCCTACCAAGTGGCATTTATTTGCTGACTGTAGGGCAATGAGTTAAACCTAAATTCATAAGTTGGTACACACAATGCACACATTACAATACATCTGAAATTATCATGTAAACCAAGCAAAATGAGCCCGTGACAAAGTTTAATGAAATGTTTTAAATTAAAGGAAAATCCATGTTTTGGTTATCGTGTTTGAATAACGGAATGAAAAAAACGGCATTGGTTAGTTAGAATTGATATGTAAATTTATCGTTTTTATCACATGTAACCATTAAAATTCGGCTGGTTTTAATCGAATAAGACTATTTATATTTAAAAAACGTTTTCCAAAATTTTCTCCACCAACATAATCTCGAAATATAACATTAAAAGGAAACATTGCATCATATTTTCTTTAGCAATCATTTCCTAGATGTTTTCAGATGTCCTTTACTAAACAGGAATGTGAAGTTACAGGAATTTTAATTCGTCTTTTATAATTTTCGTTGTTATTTAATTTTAATGACCTTCAAAAGTAGTAAACCAATCGTTTAGTGAACAAAAACTGCTCATTGGTTTGTTTAAAAACATACATGTACAAAATTTGATCGATTTTACCGCATGTAGCCACATTAAAGTTAATTGAAAGAAACCAGTATTTAAAACTTAAATTTTGTTTTTTTGTATCGAATTGTGTACTTTTTTATGTTTTTCAAACTTTGCATGAACTGCATGATCTCGAAATATAAACTTTGAAAGAATTTTATTCGGCTTAGTTATTTTAAGATTTCAAATACTAAAGAATTATGCAATGTTTAGAAGAAATACAGTGCAATTGGTTATTATAATTTGGGTTTTAAAATGTTCTTAACATTTTAGCTACATGTATACCAATTGTGTTGTTCGTAGCCAGATGTTTAGAGCATTCTACTACTTACAGTGACGTCTTCAGAATTGCCAATTTACACTTACAATGCACTGTACACGTTTATCATTTTTGTTTCGAAATCTCTCTTAAATTCTTCTCATCAAACCAGCCTGACATTTCAGTTAAATTTGGGGGAATTTTATTCGCTTTTGAGAATTCTAACTGTACGATAGGCTGTTTGTGTCTCATTACATGTTTTTTATCTGGTTCGCCCTTTTCCCAAAGGGCTTTTTTTTCGTTAAAACCCCTTGGCTTCCGCTATATTTGACTGGAGGTTTCCTTACCGATGGCTTTTTTCCACGTGATGCTGGGCTTGGGTGAGCCTTCAGCTTGACAGTCCAAATGGTGAGCTCGATGCAGAATGACTGATGAGTTTTTGGGTTCCACCAGCCACCGTGGAGGCACTCAGATCAAACAAAGAAAATAGTATTTTTTGCTTAGATTGGCAAAGTTCTCGCTTCGTGCCATTGTTTTTTCTTCCTCGTTTCATAACAATTTCATTAGACAATCTTGCGAGAGCTGCTCGGGTGACTGATGTTGGGACTTGGGGAGAACTTGAGCTGTCCACACCAGACGGATTGCTCGGATTACAAATTTCATAAACGCTTTTATCCTACCGTACAATCAATGTCGCTGAGTCATTAGATTTTCATTAGTTTATCCCTGTCTTTCTGTATTCGCCTTCGATATGGACGACATGACATCCTGGCCGTTTTATAAGTTATATATTGTGCTGGGATGGAATTACGTGTTCATTTCAAATAGCATGACCAGCTCATTTTTGTCATATTCGCGATGCTACAGACATGGATAAGCTTGCTAATCTACGTGTGACATGCATTAACACCAGCTAATGTTCGTGGTCATTTATTACTGAAACGTGCCTGTTAATGTCTACTTATAATTTTTGACATACATGCACACTGCGAATGAAAAATTTCAAAATCAGGAAATATCGATTCATCATTAATATAATCAAACTTGGATACATTTAGGAAACATCAAGGTTAAATTTCGGTGGGAAATCTGAAGTATTTGAAGCATACCATTAATTTTTTTTTAATTTAATGGTGGGGATTTTTTTAGGTCGGTCTTAAGTTATAATATTGAATATGTAAACTTTCGCCTGATTTAATTTACGAAGTTTTTACGAATAATTTATTTTTTGTTTGCGGTGCACCATGATTCTTGCCTTAATAAACATCTAAAATCGATACTGTTTACGCTGCATGCTCTGTTGGCAAAATCAGTAATATCTGCATAAATATATCAGTACAAATATACTGACATGTGGAGATATCGGCAAAACATTTAGTGATATCACTAACCATATCGATATTAGTAGTCCAAAAAACAACAATAATAGTTAATAGCACTTAGCATGCGATATCAGTAACCCAAAAAACTACTATCTATATTGATATCTGTATAAACCGTACTGAGATCACTAAAGTTATTGTGGCATCAGTATAAAACATAGTGATATCAGTACAGAATCATAGTGATATCAGTGTAGAATAACCTACTGATCTTTTTACCAGTGTGTCTATGATTAATACCTGATCTATAACGTAATGGTATAAACACGTTCATTTTAACTATTTGTCCAACAAAGGCTTGGGCGTGAAATGTTTTGCCCAGTATTTTTATAAAAAAGGACGCCATGCTTGTCCGTGATGATCTCAGCATCTGCCGAGTTTTCGGTAATCATGCTTCCTCTCAGTTGGTGCCAGATTTTTAATGCTGGCGTTTTGATTTTTTCCCTCATGCTAGAGACAGTGAATATTTATGGAACCCCATTGTCATTTGCCGGTGTGACAAAGTGATATATAATCTAGTGTGGCACAACCTAATTTATTAATTTATGTTCGTGCTTTTTATTAAAGAGCAAGCTTCGAAACAGTCGTTCTTCATCAGCCGTGGCCCATGGAGCCACATATGGCGCTATTTGGCTCCAGGTCCGCTAATGGATTAACTATGGCGACAGCCATAAATATTTCTGCCTTAATTCATAGTCGCTGCGAAATCAAGCGCTGCAACTATGATGGATGAGCGGTTATCTGCGCGATTCACTGCCATGTTCTGGCATTGATTTCGGGACATTTCGGTGTGGGGGTCTACATTTCGAAGTAGAGATGATAGTTGGGGCCTATCCATAAAAACATAACTGCCTGCTGGTTTTCCGATTTTGGTTTCTGGTAAACAACATTAATGGACATGCATCGAAGGTGACCTTTAATCGACATGGAATTTTATCGTAGTAAAATTTTCAATTAGTAATAATGCAGGAAACGCTGTATTTGCATCAAAACATGGCAGCAAGAATTAATTTTAGTGCACTCTTTTTAAAAATGTTTTTAAAAACATGAATAATTTAAGAAATGTCGTTTCCGAAATACAGTGAAAGATCGATTATATGAGGACCGGTTATCCGATGTTTGGCTTAACTGAGGTAAAGCTACCTCGGATGAGAACTGATTAGTCAAGGACTCGATTATCCAAAGTTTCGGATCAACCAAATCTGATTAAATACTAGTTTTTGATAAACTATTTTCGATTTTTACATATTGAATATTAACTGCGTACATGTATTAAAAAGTTTAGACTGTACAAATTATAGTTGCAACTATTTTTAACTAAATTTTTCATTATCCGAGGCATTTGATTATCTGAGATAATCACAGTCCCGACTACTCGGATAACCGAACTTCCGCTGTATTTGAGAAAAAAAAAACGCATACTCCACTAGTAATGGGTTCTAGTATACTTTTCTTAAAATATTTTCAGAAATATACACAATGACTAAAAGCTGAGCCAAAAAGATGTCCACTATGCAAAAAAACAAAACCAAAAAAAACATTTTTGCTTCAAATAATTGTTACAGTTGCAGTTTTTCCCCGTGTGCCATTGGTAATCCGCTAGGGTCTGCGTTGTTTTTTATAATTAAAAAATGTTTTCGTAAATCAAATTTGTAATCTAAAATGCCCCGTTTATATATATAAAAAACTGAACAAAAACCGTTATGCGGCTTTCAGAAACAAGCGTTTACAAGATTTTTCAAATGTGTTTATTTTTTAAATAAATTTAGGGAGAGTTTCAAATTATAGAATAAAAACACATCACATTGGATAACCAATTCTAAAAATATATATAGCAATGAAATAGAACGAAATAAATGAAGCAAAAATGTACAATTTGTTAGCATGGCAATTCTTTTTGGGTAGGGCGTAAATAGCTTTGCCTCGAAATAACTGAAAAAACTGGACCACAAATAGTGAATTTTCACTAATAATATTTCATAACATTAATATAAATTGTATTTACTCAAATACTAATAATATAACCGTTACTAGTAAAAATATTAGAAGTATTTACAGTGTTCCCGCAGAGCGTAGGAAAGTCAGGGAAATTTAGAAAAAATATTTTCTGAATTCAGGGGATTTCCAGGTCACGTATTTCATATATCTATTCGGTGTACTGTAGTAAGAGTTGAAGTTGCCCCTTACGCAATAAAAGAAAACCACAATATGGAGGACGGGTTTCTTTCTATTTGGCTTAATTTCTCCTCTTTGTTGCCGTGCATGCAGGTTAGATGTTGGAAATTATTAATCGGCCCTACAGGTCAGAGGGTAGTAGCATTTTTATCCTGAAAAACCTGGGGAAGTCAGATTTTATTTGACTAAAGTTAAAGAAACTGCGGTCAAGATAATGTCTCTAGCCATGTATTATGCTAATTATGTACTTAAATATGCTATTTATAATCAACTTATGTACATGTATTATACATGGGAACTGCATGTTGGGTTTTTGATCTGTGAGAGCTTTTGGTGTAATCCATCTAATGACTCAACGCCAATTTCATAATCCCCCAATTTTTTGTTATTTGGATGCTTTTCAAAACCTCCTTTTCTTTCTTTCCGTGAATCTTTGAAAAAGTATCTGGGGGTGTTTAAAGGTACCTACCATTGACAAAAAGCGTGGCAGTGTGCTGCACCGAATCTGCTCCATTTTTGGCCACGCAAGTGTAGTTTCCATTGTGCCAGGGCGTAATGCTATTAATTATGAGGCTTCTGGTCAGTTCGTCCAGCGTCCTGGTAGTGATGCCCATGTCCGGAGGGATGGGCCTGTCATCTTTCAGCCAAGTAATGTAGATGGGCAGGTCACCCTCTGTGATCAGACACTGAATCCCAGCTCTGACACCTACTCTCGAATTGGTGGGGAAGAAAAACGGATTGATGACAGGAGCATCTAAAACGGAAAACGAAAGGGCTTTATTTATATGTCAGTTGCACAACGAACGTCCAAGTCACACGTAGCTTCTTCCGGCCATAATCACAACCATCCAATTATTTGTGGCACGTTTTTGCCTCGCTCAACCAAACGAGAAAAACTGCCAAAAGAATGAATCCTCCAAATATGTTTTGGCCACGATAACACGAACGCATTGGTGTGTCCGAACGTAATTAATTCTGGTGGCTTCTTGTAATCTTGCTTGCCGAACTAAACTTTGACGCTAGCACAGGAACAATGAACGGGAAATTAACTGAAAACAAAATCTTGATGGTGTATGCAAAATCCAAATTCAAAGACTGCCATTACTTGTGTAGCCATTTACAGATGTTTTATCTACCATCTATGTTTGATTTAAGGTAGGGCTACACACCACATACATGTACAATGTATAATCACTGTAATTGGTTACAGTTCAACGCAGTATCCTAATGTCAGCAAAAGAACATGTGGCAGGGAAGGAAGGGGGTTGATATACCCCATTTATTGGGCAGTTACCACCTTTGCTGATACTAAAACTGATGCACCAACGGACTCTGCTCTTATGGCTGAGGGTAATTGCTTCCATTGTAGTTTAAAGTAGTGAGGGTTAGTTTGATAATTAATGTTAGAACGTCAGATTGGAGCCGGATTTCAGTTCCAAATAAAACACTGCCATATTTGCACAACAAATACTCCCATATTTTTGCTTCAAATCATTATGATAATTTGTTTGCTTGTATGCGTTATTTTTTATTATTTAAAAATGAACCGTTTATTTATAAAAATTAAATACATTTTAAAGTGACAGCTTGAAACCGTTTTTTTTCTGCAACGCAACCTTCTCAGAATTTGTTTAACGGTATTTTTCGAATTTTTAATAAATAAACCAGACACTTTCAAATAATAAAAAATACACACATTCTAGCACCTTAATTGCGCGTTAATTAATACCTTGCTGGGTATTAATTTGGTTCGACCATATGTTTGCACTTCCTGGAGGTTTGGTTTTTCGGAAAAATAGGGGTTCGACCTCTAATTAATGATTGTTTTGAAACATGTGTTATAGCGGCTATAAATACATTTACGTATATTCCATCAATGTGGCTACTTTGATACCGCTTTTACTAAGTTAAATATTTAATAGCCTTGGACTTGTTCCAAATTACATGCACATGTTTAATGGCATGCAAATAAAGCAACCAATCCGATTGAGCCATGTGGTTTTTCCAAGTGGACTTAAGACTTGTTTACTTTGAACATGTTATACTAACAATGTTTAATGGTTAAAAATAAGAAAAAAAACTGCTTACTTAAAACTGATAGATGGATTATCCCATGGGCCGACTGTCCTTGTGGATTGGTCACTATGCAAGAGTATAAGCCAGCATCCGTCATCCTGTTCACCTGCTGAATAATTAAGGTTCCGTTCTGAAAAACTTTATGGCGATGATTTGTAGGCAGTGCATGGTTATCTGTGAAATAAATACGTCAAGATTAATTCTTATGTTTCACAAAATAAATTTATTATGTAATTATCGCGATAAAATTTTAAATTAATAGCTCTAGAATGTGAAATAAATTATAGGTTTACATAATGGAAATGCATGCCTATGAGCATGGGTATATTAATAAAAACAAGTAACTATGACAGTGGTTGAGAAATGCAGCAGACTTTTCTGTGTAAAATATGAATACAAAATAAAAGGACATAGTAACTTTGAGACCACCTTAACGTACGAAATTCGTAAGCCTGTGTTATACTATACCTAGTGAATATCAGATACTGGAGAACAAATAATCGAAATGAGTCATATTCTCATTTTTCCTTAACTTTTTTTACACTTCAGAGCTTTAATATGTAAATAGGTGGTATATATTTCATGAAGATCCGTTTTCAATTTAAGCAATATAAGCACTGCGCCAAGAGCATGTCAATAAATTGTTAGCTTGAAACAACACTCCATCTGTTCATAATTTTAATATAAAATTGAAAGGCATTGTCTTCATGAAGACTTACTATTGTATTGGGCAGAGAAGAAGAGCTAAGCACCTTAAATTAAGGGGCCAAATTTCCCCATCCATCCACGTTCTTAAGTTATAGGGCAATAAACAAATTAATTTCTTCTGGAATGCGTTTTACCTTAAAGAACTTGGACAATACAATAAATGAGGCGTCTTGTTTGACATGAACGTTACTTAGCATTTGCAAATAGACCGTTTCAAAATATTTTATTTAGGGAATATTAAACATATTTCATTAAGAAAATTTTAAAAATTACTAGATTTAAGAAATATAAAAATATTTTTTCTCAGAAAATACATTTCATTCTATAAATGCAACATATTTTCTTCAGATAATGAATTTTTAACTATATTTTATTAAAGAACTACATACTAAAAATATTAATTTTTGATCTAATTCATTCTTAAAATGTACCTTTACACATGACACGTTAATATAAACGTTTTTATAACCTATACGTTATTATTATTATGCCAGCTAATTTCATTAACAGCATTGCTTGTATTGGAATGCATTATTTAATGCTTTTTCAGCGTTCTGCACAATATAATTTCATATTAAATATTTGAAGTTACTCAAAGCCTTTGTTTACCAACTGTTAAAGCGGGATGCTATCGTTCCTTTCAAACTCTAAGAAGGCATCATTTTCTCGCACCCTGTATAGAAGGAGGCCAAAAACAGCTTGCCAAGAGATGCATAAACGGTCCTCCTGGGAGATAACGATATCAGCCATGGAAATGGGCCCTTAACATTAACTTTGCCAATGAAACTAGCTATTTGTTGGCTCTGGAGCGGAGTTGTTGGCCATTGATTGACGCTGTGAATGGATGGCGTTTAGACAAATTTCATCCCATCTAATGTAGCTCCTAATTTTCTGGCCCTTGTTCTCAACGTGCACATATATGAGCACATGGGGGATATTGAAGAAAACTCACCTTTTTCCCAATGGATTGACTCAATGGGATATCCAGCTGCTTTGCATCGTAAAACAGCGTCCTTTCCCGCTATGGCAGAAACGTTAGGCATAACTCTCACGACGGGGGGACCTCAAGAAGTAAAATAAAAAAAACGTAAAAAGCATTGTTTTTGGGGGCCAAAACAATGCGAGCAGGAGGAAAAGGAAATGCTCAATTTATCAATCGATTTACGAATCGCAATCGTTTTGTTTTTTTAATAAAGAGTTAAGTGCGTGTGCTTCGCCCGCATAAATTTAGTTTGTAATTTGTGCAAATATTGATCCATTTCGTCCATCATAACCCTTTCAAAAGGCTCGCTTGGGCATCTTAGTTATGCAAACGAGAGATAGGGAAGAGAAAGTTATTTATGACTATCTGCCAGGGATTTTCGTGGATAGATTTCCGAAATAATTTAGATTAACGGGGCCTCAAAATGGATTCGCACCAGTTTTGCGGTACAGTTGTGGAAATCAAGCTAGTACGTTTTTGCACATTAAATGTGAGTTTGGGTAACGGAAATATAATCGAATATTTCATGAAAGAAAAGTAATGAAAAATTAATGACCTAATTACGATTGTTTGAAAATGTTTTCAACTTCATGGTCAATGTTTTTTGTTTCAGAAATTATGTATAAAGCTAAAGAAAAGAAAAAACCCATTCTTATATTTAAATACTACAGTTGAGTAAAGAAGTTCATAATATTGAATATTCAAAAGAAGACAAATACATGTATATTTAAACGTTTAAATAAAAGTACCGTTATTATAAACCTTTCTGCAAATCGTTTTGGACAATATAAACTATTCATTTGAAACGTTTTTATACATGAATAATACATAAATGTGCCATAGAACCCTTAATAATGCACTTTAAACAAAGCTTTTACCGAAATATTCAAGGGATTTATAATGCAAATGACCCAATATGGTGAAACATTTTAAATAATGTTGATTTCATGAAAATAAAATTTCCTTTAAAATGCTTCATGTATTGCATGTACTGAATTTAGGATCACCTCAAAACATCTTGCACGTGTATCTCCCACTTGACTTCGTAAGAAGATTGTTTTTGTAAGCTAGTGATTTAAAAAAAAATGCTTTGCATCTTAGCAGATTAAACTTTTTTGTAGTGTGTGCCCGTATGCGTTTTTTTCCTGCCTTTATCCAAGAAAGGTCGCTATAAATATACACCGTACCGTTCTAGGAAATTAAAATTAAAAATGTTTTAAAACTCACATAGAGAAACATGCGTTGTCGAGGCCAACGATTTTTTATTTAACTAATAAAAAAGCTAACTTAATTATCGTCAGCAGCTGGCTCCATTTCAGCAGGGGAAAACAAAAAATGTTAATTTGTAAGATGGCGTTAAACCACTGAAGACTTATTAGTTTTCTAACTTCAAAGAATACGAAAGAAAGAAGAAACAGAAAATGTAATGAAGGCGTTTTGAGGCTATGTTGTAAGCAGAATATATCTTAGTTATTTTATAGCTATGTTTGCTCTCAAGCACGTACTTCAAACTTGCAATGTGTTTTTCTTTTCTGAAAAACTTCATTATTGGTTTATTTTCTCACTCTGTTTCGGATAATGGACGAACTGGTTGTTTTTAAGGCAATAATTCTGCGGTTGATATTTTTGTAAAAACTATTGGTTTTGCTCACCCCTTACGTTGATCTGCGCTGAATGTTTTATGGTTCCCACTACATTGCTCATAATGCATTGATATTCCCCTCCATCTTCTGTCATTGCTTTTGTTATGTTGACGAAGCTGACAACATCATTTCTGACAGTGACCAAATCTGCTGACACGATTTCGCTGTCGTCCAATGTCCATTTGGAGTCCAAAGGAGGATTTCCAGATGCTGCACATTTGAGAGAGAGGGGTTCTCCCGAATTAATCGTCCTCTCAGAAAATGTATGGAGAAATACTGGAGCTGCATCTAAAAATAAAAATAAAATGAGAAATGTATATATTGTTGAATGTCGACATGCCAACGTTTCAAACATATTACTACAAAATTTTGGCTAAAACACTACGAATTAAAAATGCGTAGTTTTTTACACTTAGTTGCGTACCATTTTCTGCATTTACCAAGCTCAATTATTTTGATGTTTATGCTAAGAATAAATAAAGTTGTCACAAATATAAGAATATAACAATTTATTTGCGTTTAGGGAAGCAATGCACTACAAATGTTAAGGCATACTATGAACTGATGACAAATTTAAGTAAATTTAAGTAATAAAGCAACGTTTTTGCAGACGTTTTTGAAATAAAAATTATATTTACAATTTTTTGTTTTGCCAATTAGAAAAATCATAAATGCACCGTCATTTTTGACGGCAGTATATATTAAATCAAACGACAACTTCGTTTCTAATATTATGCAAAAAAACAGTGATTGTCATTCAAAAATATCACGGAGGACCGATGGCAGTTTTGGTGTACCGTACATAATGTACATGTATAAGAAACGTTTTGACTACTCGGGAGATATTAGAAAAGCTATACTATTTCTTTAAAACTACTATGGTTTGTTGACCCAGAAATGAAATATGTTAAAGCTTTTACTTTTCCGGTATATTCATATATCATACTTTAAAAAAATTGACATTTTTGTAATATTTTGTGACAAGATTAATTATCCATTGCATTAAGTATGAGCACAAGGAAATGAGATAAGAAACTAAATCAGTTTAGAATGCATTTGCATTGTTTGTTGTTTTATATATGTAGTTGATTAAAATTGACGATCAATATGTCTGTTCTAATAAAATAAATTGTCGATCTCGATTTAGACGTTAAATTGGCTTATTGTGCTTAATGCTTTGTAAATAAATTAAATTTCGCTAACCAGCTTCTTTACCCTAACATTTTCAAGACAAATTTAAACGTGAATAAATCATTTAATTAAGTTAATTTGTCATTGTAACAATTCGGTTCAGATGATTTTTTTGCGTATAATAAGGATCCAGTATTTGCATCTCTCTTTTTTCTTTGCATCTTTCTTGTATATATAATTTGATATAATAATTGAAATTTAAATGAGTTTTTTGTTCTTACTCTCTGATATACATTCTATAGGATCTTTTTTACAGAAGTGTAGTTCATATCATCCAGATAGACACAGTCAATAGCATATATCATAGCACGCAGAACAATTTCGGTACCATAATAAGCAGTTGCGAAGTTAAACATACGTACTATTATGGTTTTAAAGATTGTGGAAATTACTCTTAATTGCACCTTTAACTTCAGTTTTATTGAAAGTGGCTTGGTTAGGTTGATGTTTACAGTTTAATTTGCAAACTCCGATTTTGCTCTTCAACGATATGCTGTTTTTTTTACAAATGCCAAATTATCTTTTAAAAGCAATTCAATTCAAGTTTTGGGTTATAAAGTTATACACTAGTATGTTTATGCTAATTTAAAGTTTCGTGGCCTTTATTTGCCTAAATAATTTAAATCATGAAATATTACTGTAGTTTTGGTAGTTTTAATAACTTTAATGGGCTAGTTTCTTTGCTCGCAAATGTAGACCAGAACCAAACATGTTAGTGTTATGTAGTTAACGTATAGTTTGTTAAATTTTACATTTAAAACATCTTTTTCGGTTATAAATGTTATATATCATATACATGTATGTATAGGTCTATATATATTCTGTTATATAGCAAAATGTAGCCGCTATTTTGATGATAAAATAATGAGCGTTTCTGTTTTTAACATGTTACTTCATTCCAAAATAACTTTCATGATAAAAGACACTGTCAGCAAAGTTTTTTTAAAAATTTTCCTTGGCTTACCTCCTAGTTTCAACTCAGCAGAAGCTTGGACCGAAAAACGATCATTTCTTGCGATGCATTGATACATTCCTCTATCTTCTCTCCTCACCGATTCAATTCGCAAAATTTCTCTCGATAACAATTTCACCCGGTCATCCATTGCCAAGAAACGGCCATCTTTGATCCATGACAGATAGGTGACCGGATGACCAGACGTGGTGCAAACGAATGTGGCTGTTTTTCCCTCATCCACTTCCTGTCGTTCCGGTTGGATATAAGCTGACAGTGGAGCTAAAGAAAGGGAAAAAGAAGAAAAAACGAAGGGGTCATGGATAAGCAATGTATGTCAATAGACGCTGATAAATTTATACAGTCAGTTCCCAGTGGAATTCCCGTATGGTCACAACGGTTCTCTTGGTCGCCATAGTTCTCTTTGATTATCTTTGGGTTTCTCTAGTCTCTTAACGATGGTTGAGTTCAGGGAATTGAAAACCATTACGTTTACAAGACGTATGACCTATAACGGACACGATCTGTTGTTGATTATGTCCATCAGTGTTGCTTTGTGGATGGCAGTTTATTTGGCGTCTAGAACATATTAATTTGACATAGATGATTTAATATATCATCCATCATAGATCTCACCTAAATTGAGCTTTTTAAAAAAAAACATCCTGAATGTACCATATTTTTGCGATACACCCTACACATGAATGTTTGAATTTTTTTCAATGTATATTTTAAAAAACATGCGAGTTTGATGCAAAGAATTTTTGAGCCCTTGAGGAACGGTTGATCTTAGCTACCGAGGTCCGAGCACTGGCCACTCTATGGTTGCGCCTGCAATCAAATTCAGATTGTTTAGGTCGGACAAGGTAAACGGACACTTGAGAAATTTAAGCGAAATTCTTCAATTAGATCGAATTATTGAATACTTTAGACGTGTTCATACGATCAGCATTTCTATAAGCTTGATTATGTCCCTTATTTTACCACTTCTAATTTAATTCGATGCCCATTCTAAAATTGTGATATTTTTATGTAGATTGACAGCCGTTCACTTTCAAGATCTTCGTCATACATGCACTAGACCTATAAGCAGCTGATATAAAATTTCCATATAAACCTTCCACGTTTGCTGTAATATCTTCATATTTTGGATCGTTACGACTCATCGGACTCAACAAGAACTTTTCGAACGAACTAGGCCTATATGTGCATCTGGGCGCCCAAGCGCCCAACGATGACCAAAGGCTTGGTAGTCTTGTGCTTGACCAATACAATGGGTTTGCTTTGTATCCTGCGAGTGCGATCGGCTACCACGACACATCTGACCCCACTACAACCCTTTCCCTATTGGTCAATCTCACGGATTCGATTCTCTGGATCGAATGGACAGCCAAGCTCGACCGGACCCTCACGCTTGGGCGTTGAAGACATCTTTAATGAGGTAAGTTCAAAGTTGATTAGTTTTATAACATAATATTGTAGCATTTATCAAAAATTCTTTACTGAGTGTTACTGTTCCTTTAATTTTTTAATGCAAAATGTTGGTGATCACTGCGATCCCTTAATTAGTTATCAATTGTATGCAATAAAATAATGATAATCTTATATTTTTTTTTAAATTTAAACATCTACGTTAGATTGTAAATACATAAATTACCGACGCATGTACTTATATAATTTACATAATTTTGCTCTTAACCTCTTCTGGTTTTTTAGTGATTTAATATAAAGTTAACGTTTGCAACCTTATTGTGACAATTTTGTTTGATATGGTCGCAATATTTTATTACTACTTTAGTCCAGGTTCATAGTGGTGAGCTACAGGTATAATCATTTGAAATTCCAAGCTTATTAGTAAAGAAAGGTTAAGAGCCGGTTGCACCTTTGTGGGTTAAATGAAAGGTTAGCTAACCTGAGGTTAACTTTAACCACAAGTTAACCTGGGGTTAATAGGTTTATTTGTTGCACCATTTTACTATAGGGATTTTCAACCCAAGGTATAATTAACATGGAGATAACCTGCTGTAGCTATGAATTCTGGGAAAAATTCTTTATATTACAAACCTTAGATTAATACGGCCTATTAGCTGGGTTAACTCGTGGTTAACCTGCTGTTGTACAATGCCTCAGTTAACTAGAGGCTTACCTTGGGTTTTGCTTAACTTTTGTTGGTGCAACCGGCCCTAAGGGATTATTTTGTTGGTGACAGTATAGGGCGCTAGTTTTATTAGAGTATATACTTAATGTGCACGTACAGTATACAAACATAAAACGGGGTTTCTGCAAATACGGAGATAATACGAATTATGGATTTGTCATGTAACATGTATTAATTTGACAAATGTTTCCTTAAGCATCGATTAAACAGTGGTTTGAATAATTGCAAATAATCACAGTATTACAGTAAATTAACATCTTTAAACAATTATATCCATGTATGTACCTACAAAGACTATTGAAATATTTTACTACGCTAGAAACCAGTTAGGTAATGACAAAGAATAACTATTTAAACTATTTTTTATTTTAAAACAAAACCATGTTCAAAACATGCTTAACTGTACACGTCATGAGCAGGTCAGGAAATTCATGAATTCCGTTAAATTAAAGTTTATCTTAACCAGAAAATATGTATATTCCTGCCTGATTGTGTTGAAATTTAGAAACTCGAGCTGCAAGTAAAACTTTATCTTACCTAACTAGAAAGTTAGGTAAAAAGATACCAACCTGTTAATAGACTAATTAGAGATTAACCGATTGCCTATTTATTATTATTGCATAAGAGCACGACTCGTATCAATTTCGCAACCATTAATCAAGGTTTTACGATGTGTTCTGATACTTAATCATTTTCTGCTCGCAATGGCTTGGTGATAGTTAACGTTTACGACAATGCTAAACCTACCAAAGTAATGCTTTTAATTTGCTGGCGTCAGTCATAATAATGGTGTAAATACAAAACCAGAAGGGCTTTCGTAAGACCAGGCCCGCATGCGAAAATAATACGTGTCACTTAAGTTTGCAATTTATGAGTGCATCTGCAATTTTACAAATTATCTATCTCCATTTTCGTGTCTTTCAGCACTGAGTTTTTCTTATTCATTAGAATATTTTTCACTTATTTTTTTCAACAGCTTCATCTCCAGTAAAACGATATCTTGTTTTATTTGCTAAACCATTTCTCGCATGGAAAAAGGCTTTAATGCATTCGAGGATAGGCAGCTCTATGCTTGTTTTTAGCTATGGCTTTTCTGTTTCCTTAGGCTTAACGAGGATCCTTTTTTTACCCAACAACTAAATCGATTCCCCAGTTTTATCAAGGAGACAACAATAGGGAAAATTGTAAGACTGACTGATTACTGTCCTCCAATCCCGCACAATTTTCTTTCATTGAATTGCCGCCGATGCCGCTATTGGATATTGGCGTGAATTGAAACGATACCAATAGGGCTTAAGAAAAATCTTTTAGGACAGATGGGGAACCACATAGTACACAGATCAATCCGGTGTAATTCGTGTACAGGTTAAATCTGGATTTCCAATCCTATAGTAGTCGAATGATACCGTGTTAGAATCATTCCCATGCAAATGACAAAAGGATTGTCGCTATATTTGATTTTCTGATAGATTTGGAACATAATTCCAAATCATTCGTGGACATTCAGTGTTTAAAAATACCTAAAACTGTAAAAAACGAAATTGGGATTAATATTTAAATAACTGATTTCAATTCAATTTGACTTATAACCATTGACAAATACATCATCGTTCGTCTTTAATTGAAAATTCAACATTAATGCAAACCTTTAGTTACTGTGCTAATTTTAAATTGCCTATTGACGAATACCATCAGATACTAATACCTGGTTTGTCAGGAAAATTGAAAAGACATGGAAAAGCCAAATTTAACTTATCAATATTGCAGTTGCTTACACATAACCTGAGGTTAAACTTAAAGCAGAAGTGATAAGTAAGTCATGGACCGATTATGAGCAATTTAGTATTTACCAGTTTTCGGGCGTTTGATGTCATCTAGGAATGAAAGGGTAACTAGCCTATTTTTAAATGATTTTAAAAGATGTAATGGTATGGAAAGTTATCGGGAAAAAAGGAATTTAACTTTCCCGAATTAAGTAGACACCATTGCTAGATAATTAGTTAACACCAAAGTGACAACCAGCACCAAAGTAGACATGGCGCACTCAGGTAGTCGTGCTTCTATGCAAATAGAGAATTCCACTTCTCTAAAACATAAAGCATTTCTTGAATTATCATGTCATATTTTTGCATCATTGGTACGGTGATTAGGGAATTTGTTTCAAATAATCTGGAAGTCGAGGAAGTTAAAAAAGGGGTAACCCTGCCATAAGGACATGAGCCCTTAGTCATTTCCCTCTCTACAATTACCCATTCGTTTTTGGGATGGTAAAGTAAAATCAATACATCGTTCAACAACATGATAAACCTCAACCTTCGCAAGATCATGTTTTTCCAACAAGCTTCTTGCGGCCCTCTTAACTCTTTCATCAGAACTTTATACACCCCAATTTATTTAGATTGTCTTAAAAAGGATTGCTGGAATGGGACTCTCATCTCACTGTTAAGTAAAAAAAATCTCTTGATCTCCATAGATGCTTCTTCAGTATTTCCTGGACACTATGGTCAGCGTCTTTTCGTTGTCCAAATTAGCAAAAGTTTCCGTGCGTGGGATATCTTGGCGTTTTCTTGTGTTACTTTCGTTTTGGCATTAGCCTATTGTCCTAGGACTTCACGCTACATTAAATAGCACGCTGCCCCTTTCTTTCACTCAACATAATGAGGGATTTCAGGCGTAGAAAGAGAAAAAAACTAGGGAAACTTATTTTCAGTTAATGAGACTTTCCAAAATCTTCTTGAGCGGAACTTCTTAGAAAAAGGTCTCCTGCAGAAAACTTTGAGTACTTAATGGATTAGTGTAATGAAGGGTGTCTTAAAAAACGCAGTTTCATTATTGGCATTATGTTTAACGCTATCTCTATTTCGAGCAATAATCCACCAGGAAAACTGTTATTGTTTCCTGATTATCTGGGCAAAGTTGTTCACTTTCATTAATCTATGTGACTCGTATGTAGGCCTACGTATATGATGATTGAGGGCATTCACTTGTATCTTTCAAAACATAAAAATGCTTTTAAGCTTTTGTTTGCGAGCTATCGTCAACATGCAGCTATACTTGAATTGGAAATATAATAGTTTTCCTTATGACTAAAATAAATGCCCATCTTTTCAGTGGACCTGTACGGCTTATATTCCCTTCAGAAGTTTTCATCATTTCACAAATAGCTCTGTCTAGACTGCATTGAAAAATAAATTTTATTAATAGTTATATTGTTTTAGCTTTCAAAGGGGATTTGCGAGTGAAGCTGTATGACTAGGTTTAATAAAAAATTACGAATTTAATATCTAAAAAGAACTTTAAGTACATGAAAACTACATTAGGATTTCGATTTAACGAGAAATTAATAACATGGTTTCCCGGACAATATCCCAAATTTAAAAAAATACACGAAAGCATGGCAAATATAGATTTATATTTTCATGAGGATCTGTTTGTATTTAATGAAGTTATTCAAGCAGTATTATTCTTTAAAAAGCAATGATATTTTGCTCATAATATTTCCAATGGTTTGGCCGGTATTAAAGTGAAATGCTGTTTTTTTGTGATATATGGTTTCCAAAAATCAGTAATTTATAGTTTGAAGTTGATATTGAAAACTCTGTTATTTCTCTAGTTAATTTAAAATAGCAAGTAGTGTCGATCGAATAGAGTAAATTGTAAATTAAATATAAAATGTTAAAGGTACGCACGATGTATTAAGTTTCAAATTTGTTCTTGTTGTGAATTTGTTATTTTTCAATTTCATTTTTTTTATTAATGTTAATTTCCTTGAATACCTCTTATTTCTATTTAGGGTTTTACAATTCTGCATGATTGCACGCCATTTAATATTAAATTTATATTTTGAATTATAATTTTTTTATAATCGGTATGATCTTACCATAGACTATTTTTGAGCATGCAGCCATTCGTGCGGCACAAATTTGCCCTTAACATTTATTAAAACAAAAATAATGCTAAAACCTTACTTTCATGTTTATTTTCGTAAGAGGATTTTATATTCTCGCATAAGGAATAGTCTACATCAGAGGATAAACGATTTTCTTTCATAAAAAGGAATAACAAGTTTTAGAAAATTGCAAATGTACTCATATACAGTGTGTAGTACAATTTCCAAAGAATTTAACAGAGTTTATAAATTACAACATGAAAGTGTGAAATACTGAGATGACTAACACCTGCGTTTTTGTTTTTTACCTTTGTTTAGCATTTTTCCACATATTTAGACATGTAAACAGTATTCAGTGTATGTTGTTTCCAATTTCACGTCTTTGAGATTTGCACTGGATGAAAGCTTCAGCATTACGATTCAGCATTTAAAATTTGCAAATTTGCTCCAATGCGCGTGTTTATGTACAAGCAGGATCTCTTTAAAGCAGTTTTCTTATATTTTTTTCTGCTCTAAATGTCTTACAAGCATGTCATGGTATATAACGGAATTTATATAATATCCTTGCACATACTTCGACGTAGTTTTTACCAAAGCATATGCCATAGACGATATTAGCATACGGTTTCTGTCATGCACTCAAATGTCTTTCTTCAATATTCCTGCTTTTATCATGCATGATTCCTGGAAAACTCGTTTATAGAGATATGGCAAATGCAAACAATGCAACTTCTTTTCTTATGAACCTTCCTTTTTCGACCATCCTTTTGAGTTTGGGCAGCCATTCAAGTTGGGCAGATTTCGAAGGCAAATCCGTCGACTTTCAAACAAAATTGCTCGGCAATATTGTAGTTCAATTTAATTTCTGGTTTTGAATGTTTGGCATTCCAAGGCGTTTTTGCATCTCGTACTGATATAGTTGTTTAAAAAATGACAGAACAGTGCGTGAAAAGCATTGGTGAAGTAATTCAGGTAATCGCATTAATGAAAGCCTATGAATGTTCTAAATACATGCAGTAATTGAACTTCACATAAAATTGTAATAAATAACAATTATTAAAAATCACAACAGGGCCTCAACAATTTAATTTAATTTGGCTGACAATACCGACAAAAATATGTACTGTATCGACATTTAAATAAACTAAAGCTTCTTCGTTAAAAGAGTATTTTCATGTCGAATCTCATGCTAAATATAGGAATTCTTCTAAATAACATAAAACCTAAATAGACTTTAATCTAACAACCTAATGATGTAAAAACTATTTCAAAATATGCACCTCTTAAATCTGTTGAAGCTATTACATTTATAGAAAAAATGTAATAACATTAACAGTGCATGGAATTAAGCTGTTTTAATTTTTTTAATTTATTTTCTAAAACTTATTTAATCCATGGGAAAATGACAATGCCCTAAACAAGTAATCAAATCAAACTGATTTGTCAAATATATTTTTCTATTCGCAAGAAAACACAGAGATATGCAGTGTCCATAAAGCTTACTTCTTCTGAGAGTTTATGGGCACCTTGTATTTGAAAGTAATGCGAAATGTCCCCATTTTGCGAATCCTAAACTTTATGCACGACCAGGACACATTCATACGCTATAAACTGCTCAGCGAAGATAAAACTAAATGGTTTTCTGTAAAGTTAATTTCCAGAATTTGTAGGTCTGTTAGTCTGGGCTGAAATAAAACAAAATGAGACGGAATCGAAGTAGTTTCTCCAAATTGTAATATTGAGGACTATTTGCTTCGTCATTCCTTTAAATGCGTATCCTGTATTTCGACAAATGAAAAACTCTTGTTTCGCTTAAATCTGGCCTCTGTTTATGGCTGACACATGAAATGCTGAAACTATTTTGTGCCTCCTGCCCAGCCTAAGGGGTTTCACGATGGTCATGGGCATCAAAAGTCGTTACGTTCAAAAATGTCGTCTGAGTTCGCTCTCAAATGGTTTGCGTGAGCACGGAAGCGTACATTGACAGACACAACTTTGATAATAAAAAATAATAAAAAGGCGTTTCCAACAAGGTTGCATACATGTTCATGTTCGTGCTGGAGCAAGACCCTAGAAAATGCATTTATGTACACTTGAGAGCAAAAACCTGACCCAGCTAGAGGTGCAGTATTAATAAAATATATGCATTACATTTTTTTCATAAAGTTGATATCCAATTTAAAATCGGGAAAGCTCTTTTTTTGTGAATAATTTGATGCACTAGTAAGTGCACTTAATTTGACTAAAATTTCTTCCCACCAGTTGAACGGAAAATCATGCGGTATCATGGCAAAACATCATTGCAACATTTTAACCTCAGAACATCATACTCAGTATTCCTTGCAGGAAACCCTTTGATAGTGGCAGGTGTAAGGACATGCAAATGACTTAAAAATGCCAATGGTTTACTGTTGCCTTAAGACTTTTCATTTCATAAATTGATAAGAAATATAAGTCAGATTACACGCATTTTAAAGAGTAATAAACTGTTCACTACGAAACTACATGTAAAATAAATTGAAGTTTATATAACTAAAGTAAATACATTTTCTCTGCTTGCAAGTGCATTTGTAGCGATCGTGCAATTGCCATTATGCATAGTAGCTTAAGCATTATGGTCTCTGAAAGGGATTGACTTTTTAATGCCTTTAATATGTTGTACAGCCACCAAATATCGTGAGGTACATGTACATATTCAAAAATCCCGACTTGCATAACGTCCCTGGTTTCCGGTAATGCCATCGCCACATGCGCCAGTCATTACGGATTCAATGTTTTATTAAATCGTTGACTTAATTGACCATTTGTTTGTTAATTTTGCCTGACGGGTGTAGTGGGGAGCTGGATTACTTCGACGAGCACAAACGGTTGAAAATGTCGAGAAAACAAACGTGCAATTGTCACTTATTGGCGAGATTCGTGATTGCAGGTTTCTGGTATTTGTATTAAATTACTTGCGAATAAATTAACCTTTAGTGGCCACGAAACTCACAGAGCGAGAATGTCTTACGATGGCGTACAAGTTTAATTTTTATGCTTCAGGCAGTCGTAGCAGCTGTTTAATTTGGTTATTAATATAAGCAAGGCGAGTATGCTAAGAAAATTAAGCTTAGTTTTATTTTTAGCAGTTTATTCCGAGTGATTAAAAGCCCGATAAAAAATAAGCATTTGTGATTTTGTCAAACTGATGCTGTGGTATGCATATTTACTTTCTGAAACTCTGAAATTTGAAGCAAGTAAATGCAATTAATATGTATGCGGTAATGAATGAGAATATTTTTATGAATCAGATGCTAATTAGCTCATGTTATTAGATATTAGTTTGACTTCCATTAGTATTGGCCGCTTCCAAGTCAAAATGATTAATCTAGTCTTTTTCGTGCGCAGAATGCCTAATTAGATTTTTAATTATGTTTAAAAAAAATGAAATATTATACTTCGTCAGAAACAAACGATGCTAAACCTGTAATACAATGGTACATGTAGGCCTACGTGTACTATTATATTACGGGTAATATCTCAAATGTGTCATCGGAATTAAGATATTGACTAATAAAAAGTTTTAGATAAATCCATTCAGACATTATTTTAAAAATAAATGCACAAATTAGCCCCTTGAAATCTTGTATGTGTTTATTTATGTGTTCATAATGTATCAACACTATTGACAGAGCATTTTTGATGGATAAAATAGGACAGTTTATTAATGTAGTTTTAAATTAACTCTTTTTTAGGAAAAAATTAAAATACACGTACTTAAATAAAGATCTTCGTATTTGTCTACTAAAGATACAGGATTGTTTATTCCTAATTGTTAAATAGTGAACACGGTTTCTAACTGTAATAATATTTTTTATGAAGCAACGCCGCCTAAAAATAGCCTGTAAATTAAGTTTTAATAAAGGCGATGCGAAACCTGAGGAAGTTGTAATTCAATTTTCTAACATTCACATTAGACTTTGTTGCATTTTCCGTATATCTGAAGCCATATTTTGTAGGTGGGAATTACTTCAGCTTATTGAGTCTCTCACGCCAATGCAAATTACCTTTTATAACTCCACAATTACTCGGTTGGATTCATTTCCTTCCGCCAGGCATCTTTCGTTCTGAATTGCAATATATTGGTTTAAGAAATTAAGTCTATCACGTGTTTAAATTGAGCCTGCTGATAGCTATGTGCAGGCTCGCCTTAGAAACTAATGAATTTTACCCCCTGGGTCTAAAGCTGTAGCAAAGATTACACTATTATGCCAATTATCTTTTGCATATAGATAACTAATTTATATATTTTAGGTTTCATTACTTCGCAGTCTGTATGCACTAGTATGGGGGTATGACAATCAGGATTCAAAATAAAAAACACGCTCTTGTATTAAAGGTATTCTCATCGTATTTCTATGTCATGTGCGCACCGTAAATTTATAAAAACAATTTTTTTGTCTTCTCAGTTTTGCTTGCAATTTCACCGTGTCAGCTTGTTATGCTTTATTTTATTGATTCCACCATAAAAATCGATCGCCTAAATCGAAAATAAGGGTCATGCGAATTAAGCCTGGATGGTAAGATCCTGGGCAAATTTAGCTTTAATAATATCAAAAAAGTTCTGCAGACTTCAAACCCTATGCTTTGTAATAAAATGTCATATAACACTGTTTTTATATATCACCTAGCAACCAGTTGGGAATTTTGCAACTATGTTTTTCTGTGAATTGTATAAAGACCAGCTATGGAAGTTTGTGAACGTACACTAATTATTTTAAGATCAAATACGTACTGAATTGTAAAGCAGATATACTGCACATGTTTAAAGTCGCCATGAACAATGCACCTTGTTAGGTCTTAAATGCATTCGTCGAGGTTTATTCACTGAATTAGTCTCGATAATTTGGTGAACATCCTGAATTCCGTTTTTTGTTGACAATTTGGTACAATAGTAATTAATGTAGTATTTATTTGTTTTTTATGCATGACATTACAACCGCCATTATTGTAATCATTTTATTATTTTTATGATTATCTGGATTCTACATTCCTTTTGAAAATTCTAAATTCAATTTAAGCCATATTAATCTTATGTAGGTCCTATTAATTGTTTTATTTTAATAAACTAACAAACTGTACTTACAAACAGTATTTACTCTTTATGTGGAATGATTTGTTTGCATAAAAACATCTAGTCTCCTCGTAAAATTGACTTTCAACTTGTATAAAATATCGGTAAGTTTAGCTATATGTTAATTATTTAGATTATAATATTATTTCGCTCATTAATTTATTTTATTCAAAGAGAACAGTACTTACACAGTGTTCAAGCCAAGAATAATAAGTATATTTGACCTCACGCTCACTCAGCATATACATGTATTCATAATGAAATTCTCGAAATGTATCTACAATAGATTTAATGTTTTAATTTAGTTAGTATTTTTTGTTTCAACAATTGTAATGATGTACATGTATTTCCCCTAAAGTAATCATACAAGTTTGGGAAAAAACGAAAACCTTGAGATAGAAATACTATTGAACACTGTAAAAAACAACTGTGATAGAAGCACGAAAATGTAATGACAAATTTCATGGACATGAAATTCAACATATTTATTGAGAAAAAAATGCATCTCTAAGAATTGGGTTATGACATCTGATCTCAATGTACCTCACGTACCCTATCTATTTATAGCTCGGGGTCTATTAAACCTTTTTATGTTTTACCTATTTGAGCTTTCTTGCTATCGATTACAGCCGATTGCATGGCAAGGCGTTTCGATGCATTGCTTAATTTTCTTCCTATTTATTCTTCTCCCTATTGCCTCCTAAACTGAAGGTTACATCCGCTATGGGAAATGATGTACACGTATGTCTTACAAGACGAAAGACGTCTAAGACAAATACTCCAATTGCTCTGTACACCTTCCTCACGTCTATCTGCCAAAGTTATGAGCCTTATAAATTTAGGACCGGGAGGGGGCCTACCTATTGTCTCCAAATATACGGCGTTTATGTTGTCCATGGGAAAGGGGCAGGTTGAAAGGCTCTTTCCCATTTTATTGGCTTACGACTGAAGTGGGAATTCTCAGAGCTGCGGACGAGAAATGAAAATACACCCCCTCCAAAGGTCGGAATATATTTTGCCAAGTGTACAAGAGGCGAGCGGTCCGATATCAATTTATTTTATGCGATTGAAAAGAATCATAAAAGCAACCGATGCGAAAACTGTGGACGACCGTGCAATGTTGTTGTTGGTTTTTTTAAAACATTTTTTTCTCTTTCAGACCCTCAGCGTTTTCCGATATCTTGCTATAACACAAAGGTGAAATTCCTCTTAGGGTTTCATTCAACGTCTGTCTTGATAACGCAGACGTGTTCAGACTGGTTGCGTTTGGCATATATAAGTTATAACTGAGACACGATTCGTTATTTTGGAGCTTGGGGCCATATTAGATGGCAAACGCACGGTGCTATTAGATTGAAATATCCACTTAATTCGGTCATCATCGTTAATTACCACATATTAACGCCGATTTAGCGTCGCATAACTGTCATAAATCACAATCGAACCTTATCGATAAGCTTATAGCGAATTAATTCGCCTATGTTGTGTTAAAACGAGTAAGGTTTGCATGTGTTTGTAATTTCCCTTGAATTTCAATGGTTATCATATACAGTAGTATTTTTTTAGGAAAATTCAGCTCCCTAAAGGGCTGTCCTTAAAGGATGGTTGTCATAAACTCTTTTTTGATCTCATAACCCTCTCTTAAAGTCCATTATCGTCTGATTTGGACAAACCCACACCCTGCCTCATCTTACTCTCGTGAGACAAATAAAGTATTTTATTACATTGGAATAAAATTGTTATATTTTCATACGGCATGACATCAAAATCCAATATAAACAACGTCTAATTTTGGTCATCTGACCTTAGAATTAACTGATTACTAACACTGGATAAAAATGTTAAATATGACATCATTTTTTGAAGACGTTCTTACCACACGGAAAAATGTATTAAGATTTTGGATATTGGAGATATATTTGAGATTGAGACATTATTTCAATTAAAAATGCACTGTCGAAATGCAAAATGCATAACAAAATTAATTTGAAAATGTAATCATTTTGAAATGCATTCAACAGTGTAATAATGAAAAATGTATTTAGCAGTACAATAATTTAAAATGCATTTTGAAATTCATATTGCAAATTATTGTAAATGTCTCAATCTGGCATTGCGAATAAATTTATTTTTAGTATGGGTTATGTTTGATAAAAAATGGATTTGCTTTTTATACAAATTTCAAATCAAATCAAATTGCAAACGTATTAATAGAAAACTATGAAATTTAAATACTTTTGAAATGCAAACTATTTCATTGACTGGTAAGAAGATTGCATTAAGAAATTGCTTCATTCAAATCTTCTTTATTATGTCCTACGAGATGACCATTAGTAGTTTACATTTCTATAAGCTTTCCCCCCACCATTTTTACTATCCCTAAATGTACTTCCCAGTATAAAATAGAGAAATGTAGAGGCAAATGTGCAAGTTGCGTTAGGATTTTTATAGCAAATTTATGTAGCAGAAATAAACTTACCAATGACGGTCAGCTCTGTCTCTGCCTTGATAACTCCAACGCTGTTGTTTACAGTGCATATGTAGGAGCCACTGTCCTCTATCTGGGCATTTCGTATAACCAATGTACCGTCCACTAAGTGAACTTTTTCTCCCAGTTTCACTGCTATTGAACGACCGTCTCGTAGTTTTTCCCATCTGACAAAAATAATAATGAGATATTAGCGCAGCTTGGGTCATTTGTTGAATGTATTCATCACTCCGAACTGCCATTTGAAACGAAGTCAATAATCGTTGAAAGTTTTGCTGTTTATTTAAAACACTGAAAGTTACTAGATCTTTCATATTTAGCATTCAGGCAATCGTTCAGGCGAAAACAATTTGCTTAAATGCAAAATATCTAGCCATTTTATAATATTATATTTTAAGTGATATTTTCTGAATTCGTCTACATGTACGCATCTTTTTAGAGCTGCTAATTGTTATTTATTTGGCTTCCGATTCGGAAAAGAAATATAGGAAAAATTAAATTGATAACATTTCTTAAAGTAAGGCATTTGTTTAGAAATTTTATAATTTCAGTTATTAGTTTTTAAGATCATAAGAGGTATTAGAGAATTAAATGATATGTATTCATTTAACAAATCATCAATTCCAAAACATTTTGAAAACCTTTGGTTTTAATTTTGATTTATATTTTTAAATTATTTTATATAACATTCTTGGCCCTTTAAATATCGTAAGTTTATAATTTGAAATTCTGATAACCCATTTTTGCCATAAACACAATTTCCTTAAATATTCCTTGAATGAAAATCGAACTACCCAACGAAAAAAAACATCAGTTGTGTGGATACGTTTAAATGACATTAATTGTAAGTTGTATCATTGCAAATATCGATTTTATAACCATTTTCAAGTAGGATTTCATTTTCGTTAAAATGATTTCATAGGTAATGTCCAATGACTAAATTTTCCGTCTTTTCACTGAAACTTGACTTGCATATTTATGACTGCGTTGCTCTAGGTCCTTATTGCCGCACAATTTAGTCGAATTTTGTTGCAGAAATGTTACCTTGCGCAATAATGATGAAACTACATGCAGTAATAACTCGAAATAATGATCACATTGGTGTCACGAACGCAGCACTAATCTCGTAAATGACTGCTCAAACTGCTGTATGTGGCGGCCAGGAGAATGACCTGACTTGCGTCTGTCATAAATAAAGCTGTAATCCAAAACGAGCTAGAATTTTGCATTTTATGAACATGTCCATTATCACAAATTGACTGCACACGTTTGTCAATTTACACGTAACGAGGTGGGCGGTAACCTATCATTGATTAACATGTTTAATGATACACGCATGACCTGAGAAAATTTCCTAACAATTTCGAAATGTTTTCATGTACTGGGTGTCACTTAAGTCTGATTTGTGTGTCGATGTTATAACAGCGGTTGGAACTGGCGCATGCAGTGTACTTAACTTGCGATAATTTTGAGGCTGATTATAAATTACCCAACATGCAAACAGTTATTTAATGGGACATTTCTTGCTTCAATTGGTCATCCGCTAGGGTTTATTAGATGTCATATAATTTTTAAAATCTAGCATATTTATAATAAGAAATAAATATGAAAAAATACGGCAGGTAACCTCCGAATTCAGGCATCGGAAGTTACCTAACGTTTTTTTTTCATTTTTATTTTTTTTAAACAAATAATCGGTGCATCTATCGGTAAATCTTTATGAAATTTGATATACCTTAGTAGACTACCAATTCCATACAGGGAAAAACGCTTGTATCTGATATTTATTATCTATACTACAGGGCATGCTCATAAATCAAAATGTCCACAAAACAAGATAAACTAACCATGTTCTTATGACACTTTTCTTGTTAACAAATTTTCGAATATGAAAAAGATGCATCTTGTTTTTGGCATTCTTGAATCAAACAAACGACGAAAAATATATTCTATATTGTTTCAAATCAAAATATTAACTATCAATCATTTAATCTACATTCGTGGACATTTTCAGATAGAATTTGCAAAGCAAGTGTTTAGTGTCTTTCTGAATTTGAATAGTATATCGTTTTGTAACTTATTTTCGCATCTCAATTGGCTAGATATTATTTATTAATTTGATAAAGATGATATGTAGTTTGTTAAATAACTATTAACCTTTCAATTGATTTATTTATAATACATTAAATCGTAAACATTATGTTGACATTGATTTAAAAAACGCGAAATTTGTTAAACATACAAGCGGTTTTAGTTGTAGAAGATATTGAGTATTTTTAAGAAGTGATCTTAGGTTTCTTGTTGGGCATTATGGCTATAATTTTCTGATGCACAAAATTATCTACGTTTGGACTCTTGTTATTTTTAATTTAAAGTAACATAATTAAGACTTAATTTTTCAAATTACAAGGCCGCAAAAAAATTCTGACTTGAATTTTACAAATTAAGACACTTTAATTAATCCTTGCTTTTTAAATCATCTGGTATTAGGCAAGGCATATGTGCGTAAAATTTATAATTTTAATTTGTTTTTTATTTACGTTATACTTCAAACTGCATCTCATCTTATATGAAGTTTTATTATTAAGGCGATGAGATATTTGCTGTCATCTTAACAGGTTTTATGTTGCTAATGGTACTTCATATTCTATTTATGAAGTTGAAAAAGGAATGCGCTACCCAAGTATGAAAACATAAATAAGAGCAACTTTGTGGTGCATTTTCATAAAACTTGGTTACAACAAATTGTTATTCTTACGTTTCTGATAACCGTCAGATAATATAGCCAAGAATGTTATGTCAAAGAGAGGATTTGTAGTATTTTCAGTTATAAAAGAGGACATAATGATATTCGCAAAATTTAGTTTCATACACCATTCTGATGTTTTGTAAAACTGCTAAAAGCAGCACTTCTGTAAGTTTCAAAGGAAATCTTTCCTTAAATGATTTATACTGGGAAATTACAAACATAATAACCTGCGTCTACGTGAATATTATGAGATTTTATTACAGTTGTTAAAAGGAGGGTTTAGCAAATTGAAGCAAATTTGAAACAGGACATTGAAGTATTAAAGAATTTAAAAAGAAAATAAGAAATACGAGCTTATGTTATATTTCATGAATCACAAATCAACAAAAAAAATTAAACGATTTTTGTGACATGTATTTTTTGATCTGTTTGGATTTAAGCGAATTATAGAAAGTTTATAACTAATAATTTGAAACGGTAAAGTTTCAGTTTTTTTAGAAATTAAAACAAACTGACCTTGTAATTTCTGTAAATGTCGTCTTAAAACTATTGAAATTGTATTTATTTTCGCATTGGAGCTTCAGTTGTGACAGTCACAATTGTCAGTAAAATAGTTAAAACATTCCATGTTTTCCTAATTACTGTTTCTTACCGGTATTGTGGAACAGGATGGCCTTGACCAATGCAGGGTAGTCGTACTTTCTGGCCCTGCCAGGCTTCAATTATTGGTCTTGAATGCACTATCGATGGTGCCACACTTCCACTTGGTTCTTTAAAATAAAATTTTAAACAAATTTAGCTAAGATATCAGCAAGCAATCAAAAGTATTTCAAATACATGTATGTGGCACACTTGTATGACGATTGTACTTTCACGTTTATAATTTTTGTTATTCTTTTTAATGTTTTATTGGATTTTTTCTGCAACAAATTTCCATGCCTACATATGGTCGTAAATTTTGTAAGTATTTCAAAAAATAAACACAAGTTTCAAATTTATTATTCGTATGTTCACAAATATTCCTCGTACGTATACGCTAATACGAACGATACATGCAAATAATTTGATTACTTTTAATTTACTTCCATGTAAACTCTACATCTGCTATATATTTTTTGGTATTCGGCATAACACGGTTGCATTTAAACTTCTAAGCCTTGATCTGTTGGATTATGAAAGTAGAAATGAATGCTTATATCGCGTATGGTATCTTAAACAAGAATCCCATTAATGTCATTTGAGCGGTAGTTTTCCTATTGATCTATTCGCTCTGCTCGCAGTCTTAATCCGGATATATTTTAAGATCTCACTACCGTCTTGAATACATTTAAATTTGTAATAAATACGAGCTGTGCAATAAATAAATGCAAATGTTCTTATGTAGCTTACGTTTTTCGGCATTCATTTGTTGCATTGTAAGTTGCTCGTGATTTTCTTTTTAAAAAAGCTTTCTCGTCTTCCTCACCAGCCAAGCAAGATTTAGGAAGTGAAATCTTCGCAAATATATGCATCTGACAAAGCTTACTTAAACGATAGCGTGAGATCCAATTTCCTGCTCATCAGATAATGCTGTTATTTAACACGTAATGAGAATCGATGCTTGGATTTCATTTCTTGAAACACCGCCTACCAAATACGTCCTACTGATGTTAGATTGTTTTTTTTCTTCATAAAATATCATTTGCAAATGCTTTTAAAATGCTAAACATAGTGAGAAAATGCAGTGCTAAAGACAGGTTGGCGGAATCTGCCATCTATGAAGCATTTATTTAGATTATTTTTTTGCGCTAGCTTATTTAGCAGAGCATGCATACAACGCTTAAAACTGCATACTGTTTTCAATCTTACTTTTATTTTTATCTTTAATGTTCGATATTAGCGCAAATCATTTTATGCGTCGACATAGTTGGTTAGAAAAATAATGCATACCGAATGCTATATTTCCATTTCCATTATATTAATGGAACTTATCATGTTGCCAAAAAGGGTGTTTTTTTCCGATGTAGGCTAATTAACTTTTCCTACTTTGTTGGTTTAGCTCATTTCTACATTTCATTATAAATTTGTTGAGAGATATTAACTTAGTTTGGAATTAAAATACACTGTGAATTAATAAATGCGTGTACATTAAATTACATTTTATAAAACGGGCAATAAAGTGGTTTTAACCTTAAAATAAAAAAGTCAAAAGTCTGATTTAGGGCTAAAGAATTAGCTAAATAAAATCTGAAAAACCATATTAATAACTTAAGACATAAAATAAGAAAACCAAAGACATCATAAGACAGTTTCTTGTAAAACGTTAATTTTATGACTAAAACGTGACCCATTCTAAAATTCTAGTTCGTTTTCGAGGTACATGTAACATTATGTTAAAAGATGCGAGTAATTAGCGTATCTGTTTTTGTCTAAATTTGACCATCTACCAAAAACTAAATGCCTTACGCTATCTGCCTGCCTAAGATCAACACTTTAATCTGGTTGCATAGTTTTCATCGACGTAATTGTTTTTGTGGTAATAGCACGTATTAGCTGCTATTGTTATTTCTTTTATCTATATTACTGGCGAGAGTTTCACCCGTGGGACTCGTTCAAATCAGATTGGAAGCATGCTGGAGTTTTCGCCCATTTCGCCCAATTTGGGGCAATTACCTCGATTGCCAGTTAGCCGTAACATTTCCATATTTCTACTGATATCGTCCGAGCGAACATACTCGTTGGTTGTGAAGCCCAATAATTAACATTTATGGTCGTTACCAGACGGGTTTTGGTGCGAATAAGCGCGCTGGATGCGAGCCTTATTTATCTTCAATAACTCCTAATTGCTTATATTAAGGGCTATTCACATTCCCGTCCTTATTGTCAGAAACCACTTTAGATAAACGATGCAATTTACTGAGAGCACATTTTAAAACGGAAAATCTTCATCCTTGCAATGGCCAGTGTAATTTCTGAAGCAATTTTCTCTGCTGCCTACATACCATGAACGTTTACCGTCAGTGATGTGGTTAAGCCTACTTCGAATTTTTTATTTTTGCTTTTTTTTCTCTTAAAAGCAACCTTGGTACCTCAATCGATTTGCATAAAGACTACCGCGCTGGAAATTGGCGCAGCTTTCTGACTAAATTTCAGGCTCTTGCATTTTTGTATTTTGCTTGTCGCCCACCAGAACATGAAAACATTGATTCTTTGCGTTTTCTTTTGCGTTAGATAATTCTCTGTTCGTTATCAGGAAAAGAAATATGCAAAAATGGCAAAATATCACAATCGATTTGCAGTGAAAATGATCGTTAAATCTATCTCCTTATTGACGTTTTTTTTCTCAGTAAACTTTAAATATATGTGGCCTAATATATGGTTCCTAGGATGAAGCCTACAACAAAATGTCTGATTGATTTTACACTTACTAGTATATTTTTATAGCGTTAAGGCAAAATTCTTAATTCTGTCTAATTTTTATTGCAGTAAGCTATAGTACTTTTATTTTGATAATAAATATTAAATGCCATCTGCAAATAAAGCTTTTGTTAAATTGGAAACTTTACTTAAAATGTTACAAATATGTGCACAAAAAATAAGCCATTAAAGCAGCAATTGTTATTGATTTGTGCATTACCAGATCCTTAAGCTAATCGTTAAACTGAAGTTTAACCTTAATTATTTTAAATTTGAACCTAATTAGCTAGACAACAAAATTCTAGAAAAACAATTATGTACATGCGTATCATTTACACATGTATATTAATTTATGTGACGTGCATTTTTTGTCATCAGTGGAAAATATATTGAGTTTTAAACAGACATTTATTTTACATTACCAAATCTTAAAAAAAAAACGTGAAATGCAAGTTGCATATAACTACAATTTTGTTTTTCAAAATGTAAAATTTATAACTTAAACTTAATTACCTAGACAGCAAACGTCTAACCAAATTTAACATTTATACTAATTAATGTTCTTTATGCATGACGCCATCAGATGACAATAACAGTCGGTATTTATTTCTGTCTGAATTCCTGGCCTTACATTCCTTGAGGCATCCGCGGTAATATTTGGTAATATATCACGCCTTAAGCACCCTTTTATACACATTTTATAATAATGGAAATTGCCAGAGAGAGCGAAAAACCGGCAATATTTGATCATTTCCCCAGACAGTGCTGTTGCACCAACTACATTAAGTAAAGTAATAGTGCTGCTCTTGACATTCTCTAGCGGTTTGCTATTGGCTCATGACATATTACACAAGCCCAACTATTTGTGTGTTAAATAAAAGGTGGATGCTTTTCATTTCCATATTCGCAAGCGAGTCTCTCATCGTATTATTAATGTATAAATCGCTGTATTTATAATGCATATTGTCTTTTCAGCTTGCAAAAATATAATTTAAACGATCCCGACATAGTGGAGTACTAATTTTTATTCCCAAAATTAAAATTAAAAATAGGTATTTCGATATTTCCAATGTGTGATTGTCGAAGAGCTCGTTAATTGATTACTTATTTCTATTATTAAAAACCATTGCTGAAGTCAGGTCTGAATTAAGGCGGGGCTTTAAGCGAGTAAATTGCTTTGCCATATCGTGAATTATTAGCCTAATAAAAGCCAAATTATGTATTTCTATCTCGCGAAAGCCTCGAAGAAAACTCCCAAATGCCACATGGATTTTCATAAGGAGGGTAAATAGTTGCTATTATGGGACCCCATTTAATTAAGCTACATTTTCCTACGAGCCACATACGAAAGCCATCCTAGTGCAATTAATGAGCACTTGACGGTGCGAGCGAAAATAGTTCATAATAAAAGCCAGGATAAATATTTAGCGGCTGGCGGAAGGCATTTCTGAGAGCAGCGAGAAAACGACGTCATGCAGTTTACAGAATAGATATAATCAGCCGTTGTCCGCAGGGTTAAACGTCTTCTTTTGTGTACAGAAACGAAGACATTACAAGCCCATTATCAGCCCTAAAGGCGAGCGCCATCTATGATGAGTTCTGATATAACCAGTGCTTGCTGTACTCCTGCGCAGGTGCCCTTGACGAATTCAAATATTACCTTCTGCCATGTACACATTGATATAATTATGCTAAGGGGTCCCACAAAACCTGGGATGCTTGGGAAAGTAAGAGGACTTTTTAACTGACTGGGAGACCTGGCTAAGTCAGTGAAATTTTGAATTTCTATCAACCAGTCAGGGGATTTTCTTTTAGTCCGTCAATGAAAAAAATTACCGCAACTTTTCTTTGGCAAGTTACGCAGCAAAATCCATAATCTGCAATTATTTTTTAAAATTGTATCGCCTGCGGTGTTTCTTAAATTAATGTTTTTATTATTAAAGTTTAAATTATAATTTAAGCTTGAAATTAAGCATGGTTTAAATAGCTTATGGCTTTAATTTTCATGCTGGATAGTTGCAGGACTCATTTCCAAAGGAAAAGATAAAAGCGCCCATAACTTTAATTTTAAATGTGACTTGAATTGGCATCACTCGCCATAGATAATATAAGAAAATTGTTGTGTATAAGTCAGGAGTATGTTTGTTACTCTAGATGTCTAGGAAAAATTTAATTTTGTCTCCGCTCGACATTGACGTTACTACTCTACTGCATCGTTATTATTGAGGATTTCTTATTCGTAAAAAAAGCTTTTATGTAATTTGTGTCGGTCTACTTATTCATTGGTTTTATATTGATTTGGAAAAGCACTAAAGACATTGGTACGTGACCGACGATAGTCTGTACTACGAATAATACAATTGTAATGCAAATCTTTTAAATCATTATAATGTAATGTAATGTTTTCAAGAAATTGTTTTGAAACATATTTTCTATTTTTCGATGCTTCTGTTATTATACTAACTTTTTAAGAACGAGGAAATTTTTAATTGCATATTTTTTTCAAAAATTAACTTTGAAAAATCATTTGTTAAACATTAGCTCATGTTGACGCTTTAACATAATATGTGCAAATTAAACCAAAGCGAACGATTCATTTTCTTTACAGTGCTTCAAAAATACTTTCCTTCTGCTTAAATATTTTGTTTAAGGAAGTTTTTTATTCGAATTGCTTTGTTAAGATAAAATAGTTTTGAGATTTTAATGCGCAAAGAAAAATTCTGAATTAACGCGAGGGACAGTTTTAATCAAACATAATTTTTGCAGAACTCTGCAATTGAAAATTCATATTTTTAGTGGTGCCAGTGTTGCAATAGTCCATTAGACGCAGAAAATAAATATCATCTTTATGCATGCCATTAAGGCTTTTATCTTTTCCTTTGGAAATGAGTCCTGCAACTATCCAGCATGAAAATTAAAGCCATTAGCTATTTAAACCATCAGTTGCATGTGTAGCTCCATCATAATACTGTAATATCAAGCGATAACATCGCCAGATGCATTTAACATAGATAGTGAAATGGTGCTTTGAAGCAAATTTCGTAGGCAAACTCGAAATAAATAATTAAAACGGAAGCCTGGCTTCCATCTCGATGTCGCTAATTTGGCATCTGATGTTTCTTTCGTTTTATATTGCATTTAAAGCTAACTTCCTCTGCTCGCTGTCTTTCTGACATGAGTACAATTTACTTATATTTGAAATTTATCTGCCACATATTTCTTAATGGAATTAACGTTAAAATTTCGCCAAATGCGACACGTAATTTCAGCTGCTATTATGGAAATTAAAAAACATGATAAATGTAACCGTTAGTATTAGTTTTGCTAGTTTTTGAACGTTCTCCGTTATGAATTTTAAATTTAATACAAATATAATGACAAAATGGATGTTTAGTAGAAAGTTATTTTCATAAAATGATGTTGTTTACCGTTCATAGTCTAAAATAATATAATTTATTAACACGCATTAACGACATGTAGCTTATTAGTATCATGTTGGGATTTCCTTCACTTTAAAAAATAATTTATTGAATTAGTGGATGATTGTTGGATTTTAACTTTATAAATATCTAGCCATTGTAGTATACTCTACAATTTTGGCAATATTGTTAAAGCGTAACATCTGTACAAATTATAGAATATTCCTAATTTACGTTTTTTTTACCTTCCATTTAATTTGCGATACAACATTAGTTTATAATTAATTGTTGACCATAATTATCCGAACATTTAGCTTCTCAACTCGCGTAAAACTTTAGTTTTCAGGCAAACGTGGGTATTGCCCATTTCTTAAAATATGCTCAATTTTTTTTTCTTTTATAAATCTCTCTATAAGCTCCATGAATAGTAAGATGCAATTCACTGTACGTAAATAAACGTAAAAAAACCTTACTTTCAGCATTTAAACAATTACCAGTGCATTGCGAAGAATTTTTCTTTTATAAACTATGCCACTTACTCCATTTCGTTTATCTCAGTTCTCACTGCTTTCTGTCTGGAGCGTTTTATTATTGCTGGAGTGATTGTGCGCCCCATTGTGTGGTGTAGCCCTTGTCGTTTTATGCCAGTGAAGGTAAATCACCGAAGCGTTCACAGACGAATAATTGTTGCACTTAGTTTCCTTCCCCAATTTTACTACGACTGTTTCCCGCAGTTCAACCAAACAAAGCTATTTATGGCTTTGTTCTCGTCTTGATTCTCCCTATTTAGACGTGTTTTTTTCCCTCCCTCAAATGTCCCATCCCAAAGCCTGCTTACTTGTGCAAGTCTTGTTATTCACAGCTCTTCTTCTGTGCGGCTGCTGAGCAATTTTTCTTCGCCACACTTGCATTCATGGTTTTCAACCCTCTGTTTTTCCTTTTGGGAATACATCGCTTGAAACTTAGTGCTCATTCGATGGAAGTTATTAGTTAAACGGAAAACTATTAACGGCTAGTGAAAGTCTTTAACAAACCTGTCCTCCTAACAAACTATGGCTTCCGGATGGCACCCTGTTTTCAACCAGAAGCCGTTGAGCATCAAATGTAGGGTGAAAGCCAGCCATTTCCCATTTTATGGTGAACGGTTTAAGTTAATTAAATGCCACATCAGAAAAGGCAAAGAAGTGGACAGCAACTCCTGCTTGTTGAGATAATTTTACGCAGAGGTTGATGGAAATAATTCCAAATCAAATAATTTTATCCTTTATTTACATGTATAATTGATTTTCCAAATAGCCCTATCACATCTTAAAGTCAAATACCAACACTATATACTTATTACAGTTACCTTTGCTTCATACATGTTAGTAGTCAACTTTCTTAGGGCTTTCATTTCACTAATTTCACTCAAAACCAAAATTAGACTCAATGAGATTCGGTACCGCTAAGTAAAATCCGACGCATGTTTGATTTGTGGATTGTGCTTCATTTCGTGAGGTGTTGAATTTTAAAGCAGGGGTTCATAAACTTTTTTGATCATGATCCTTATTTAAAATTACAAAAACCTTTGTGACCCTCAATTTTTTTTATCCTAACAATGTACAAAATAGTCTATAAAAAGATGTTTTAAGTAAAAAAATGTGGCAATTTAAATTTAAGTCGTTTATTCAAGAATTTAAGTATAAAAAAATACAGTAAAAGTAATACGGAACAGGCCGTGACCCTAAAAAATCAGCCCGCGACCCCACTTGGGCTCGCGACCCCAACTTTGGGAACCCCTGCTTTAAACCTTGCCAGAATGTTAACAGCTCCGTAAATTTTTATTTACTATTGTGTGTACTCGGTGTCAGAATTGCTAAAACTTTATCAAAAACTAAAAACACGATATGTTTGATTTTTTTCTCCTAAATCTTGACGTGATTTTCATGATTTTGAATAACAATCGTGAACATTGAAATTTATTTGATACAAATTAACCATAATAATATGTAAATAGATACAACCTATGTGTACTCACAGTATTCATCATCACATCAAAACATTCTCCTATCCATACATAATTTGTGTTATTTGGTTTTATTCGCCCTTAATATGAACAATCGTCTGTTGTGTGCTGAACATTTCTGCATTTTAACCTTTTCTATCGCGAATTAGCGTTAACCTTATATTGTTGATGAAGTTTGGGTTCAGCTTTGGCTCCTATTCTAATTTCTTGTTTACTCTCATCACGTTGCTACTTTCTGAGAAACGCCTGCCTAAAATAATTTCTGCTCGCTCCATCATCATAAAATCTTTCTTTAGTTTTCATTCCCACTCGATTAAAATCATCTGTGTGCGCAGCAATTATTTCTTGGATTTTTGATGGCATTCAAGGTATAAAAAAACATTTCTCATCACAAGCCTCATCTCTCGCACTTAAAGCCTTTCAATTTGGACTCACGCTGAAATTGTAGGGCATATTTCGCCTATAAGTACATTATTTTTTGCGTTACGCACTAATGCTTTTGTGGTGTTTATGGCCACGATTGTGTAAAAAAAACCGGTTTTTTCCGTTGAAACAACACGGTCAGTGTCGCTTATCTGATTATTATTGGCGTTTCCAGATAATGAACTTTTTAAAAGACTCGGAGCTGGTCATCATTTTTTATCTTTGCAAAAACCGCATCAGACTTCCGGCAAACTGCTAGTGGCTTTTCGTAATTCGGATTGTGAGGCACCCCTTTGTGCGATCCTGTAATGTTATCAGTGATTGCCTGCCTGCAGGAGGGGCACCGATTCTTTTAGTTTTTTAGTTATCACAAAGCAGCATCTTAAATAGATGGCGCTAGCTGATTTCTTCACCAAGGGACGGCAAGACATGTTTTTATATCACAACGTACTATAGATCTAGAATAACCAAGTATGGTCAACGCAATTTTGATTCAACGTTTTTATATTCTCCACTGGCTTACCCCTTTAAGTGGACTAACTCGCCTTCAGAGACAGTTTTTTCCCTCTTAATTATAGCAATACACTAACTGCAATAATCTTGCTGATATCATACGCCACATGCTCACATATATGGCCCACATATTCGATTCAATATCTTGAGATATTGACAATCATATTAATTAATTACATAAATCGAGGAAAGTTAGTGTATGGTTAATTTATTTACGTTAATGTGTTATAATTCAACCAAACATGGGGTCAAGTTTCTGGATAATTGTAAAGGCTTCAATTTATTATCATGTATTAAATGAGAAAAATCTAACATGTTTTAGTGACAAATCTGTATTAAATAGCAATGTAAAAATAATAAGAAATAACTAATTATCATAGAGCGATAACTAATTTTTTACATTTATCAACAGAGTTTGACGAGTTTTATATGTAAGTACCATAAAATACGTACATGTTTGTAGAACCGACAAGCCCTTTCAATTAGCCAACCAATTAAATATACATGTTTCTTTTAGCGCTACTATTGAACTTTGCAATGACATTTTTATTAATTTGTTTAAATTATACACCGTATATCAAATTATAGGTCAATCCATAACCTATTTGCAGACCATTAATCAGTTTATTTGCTAGCTCCAACAGCAATAATTTCAAGATACCATATTCCTTTTAAACATTATACTTTATATGATAACGTTTTCTCAGGCCGACCCAAAAGGACGCCCACCATGAAAAAATGTACACATTTTGGTTTCAAATACATATTATAATTGCTAATTTTTTTTTCACTTGTGGAATTGGTTGTCCACAGCTGTCTGGATTATTGTTTTATAATTTGGCAATGCCACGTTTATTTATGAAATAAGGAATAGGCCTTACAAATCCGTTATGCTATTTCCGAAAATTGATATTTCCTCTCAGTAAAATCTCCGAATGCAGGCATCAGAGATTACATAAGGTTTTTTAAAGTATACTAAAGAATAATTTTATAGTCATACAAAATAGCTAAGACATTAGTGGTCCACCAAATACAAACTGAGGAAATAAATTAAGTGATTATAATAAGTAGTTGAAGGAAAAATGTCATTATTTTGTGCATGGTGGGCAATCTTTTGTGTAGGTCTCAAGCAGTGTTTTTTTTTCTGTATCACCTTTTTGACATGTCTTGTCTCAGTTTAACATACACCCTTATTAATATAGAAACACGGACCACTTATAAAACTGTTTTCGGTCCGCTTTGGGCTCCAACTGTTATTTATAGGTCATTGGTCATTTTTCGTCGGTTGCAGTTGCACTTTATTTTCAACTTGGGCTTTTAAAGATTTTTTGGTAGGGCGAGAGTTTAACCGCCTCACTCGTAGCGCCGTATACTATGAACATAATCGATATTGATAGCGCCATTTTGGGCACTTACCTGTCACTATAACTTTGCCAGCCGTCGTACTCCTTTTGCTTTCTCCTGTAAGACGATGTTGGGCTCGACATCGATAGCTAAAATTTTTGCCATCTGGACGTACGTCGCGGATGTGCAATACTCCATCCGGATGTACGCTGTAACGACCTGTTCCGGTGACATTTTTGAGGGAAAACACAAAAACCGCAAAGCTGGTCATTAGGGCTTAGGCATTACATGTAGTTTGACGATTGTTAGGAAAGACGTTTGTCTTAAGACATGCAGGGAAAATTATTGCTTGGTATTGTTGCTGTTGTAAGTTTTCGAATTTTAAAAATTATTACACTTGTGAGCAAAGAAACTGGCCTAAGTAATGGCATTAAAAATGCATTCCGTTCATCAAATAGTTATCCGATTTGAACTCGGAATTGCTTGATTTGTAAACACTTCATTATTCTCTAAAATGCGCCCAATTTGACTAAAATTCCTCATTAATTTCTCAGGTGAAAGACCATTTAACAACAGTAAAATACTGGTATTTTTTGAAACATCTGCATGCCTTCACCCCTTTTACTATATAATACTTTCTGCATCGAATACGATATTTTAGATTAATTAAAAATATTTTACATAATTTGTTTGAATCACAACATGTCTTGTGCAATTAGTGTGAAAATAAATTTTAATCAATTTAGGTGCATTTAAAAGTACTGTAAATTGTTTATTGTTAAAGCTGTAATACTTTTGATTGGACTAGTTTCTTTCTTTGCAAGCGTATATTTAAGCTAGTGAATCAAAAGAAAAACAAACCAGAAATTGCTTTCCTTTTGCACTTAACTAACACGGCTGTATATATTTAGTAAAATCATAATAGATATTAGTGGTAAAATAAAGCCAGCGGTCAGCATTGCATTAATCGTATTGTGTTAGGGTCGACGTAATTAACTGTCATTGTCGTGAAGCGGAATTCGCAAATGTTAAAGTTCAACGTATGGATAGTGACGTTAAAATCAATATTTAATCATGTTTCAACGACCGTGATGTTGAAACGTTGACATAGTTTGATACTAGATAATATTTTGTCGTAACGTTAAAACAATCCATTTAAAAAAGGTCTTAATATAATAGTGATTTAGTAATGTCTAATATATCAATCTGAAAATTATGTCCTAAATTAAACGTTTTAAAAACAAGGTTTACATTTTTGGTCCATTATAAAACGCTTGACCACCACTGGCTCAACATACCTATCTATTCACCATTGTAAATTTGGTGATAAAAGAATACTTGATTTTTTTTGATGTTTTCCTTACAATTATTCCTACGTTTAATGTGTAGGCACTTTTTTATAAGGCGTTGATTTAATAATTTTATATAATTCGAACGTAATATAATAAGATCAAATTTAAGTCTAATCTACCAATTCACATGCCTTTCGACCATACTAACCATTTTCCATCACAGGTTCGGTTGTCTTGTGATTTTCTCTTTCCCAAGACGTAAAAATTACAAACTCTTGTATAAAAGGAGGAATTTGACATGTTAGGACGGCTGTGTTTCCTTGTATGACGTATTGGTCATAAATCTGAATTTCGTAAAATTGCTTCACGGCTATATATATATCACATAAAATTGCAAACATAAATCTTCAACGCACTGTAACCAAGTTTAAAGCATCTGTCACTTTCAAGAAATCGTAAAAACATTAGTAAAATATTCGATTATTAAGGCATAGTATAAACGCGCTTTGAACGTCAGTACGTACAATTATATGCACGAAATTCAAGAAAATTTATTTAATATCGATACCTTGCATAAGTGACATTTGTCTGTCATCCGGCGGTCGCGACATTAACACAATTAAATGCAAAGAAAGCCTGATGCAGATTTATTATTTCGCTCTGTTTCAGTATATTATTAAAATGATTCTTGGTGAGACCTAATTCAGTTGCAGTTACTTTGATGGAATTTAATTAATGAGAATTGCCACACAATGTATCCGTTCTCGTTTGAAGTGCATTTGACATTTTAATTAAAACAACGCAAGTTTGCAGCTTAATACATATATATGAAAAATGACACTCGTAATTGCCATCCAAATTACGCAACCTTTCTAAGCTGTGATGGATCAAGCATGCGTTTTAAGTACTGTATTCTTAATGCCGAATATGAAAATCAGTGATTGATGCAACCGATTAACGCACCTAGCATTTACAATTTATTACTGTTAACCTCAACCTTAACACGAATCGCAAGTATCATCACGTATGTCAGCAGTTTTGCAAATAAAGTGCAACAGGAATTAATAATAAAAATAATGAAATGGTCAGTCCTACCTGCTCGGATCCTCACATCATTACTTATCACTGTCCCCAGAGCATTCACAGCCAAGCATTTATAAACGGAAGCGTGAATATCTTGTCGATAATCCTGGGCACTAAATGGCATAAAATGGAGACTGCCATTTGGGTAAATTTTTCTAAGTCCAGGAATATTGTTCACCATTGAGCCGTCAGCTCGCACCCATTTCACTTCCGGTGCTGGATTTCCTTCAGTACGACAGTCGACGGTAATCCCAGTATCGTTGGAGAAATCTGCTTCGTCTTGCAGGTTTTCGGTGATTTTTGGCCCACGGGCATCCATGCACCAGAACTTATCTAAATAAAAAAGGGTGTCACATTATGAATATACCAAAATAAGCAATTTTTAAAAAATATTATCACATTACGCGATAATTTAATGCTACATAAGCAGGGACTAAACAGCGCATCTTTAAAAAAAGAATTTTTATGGATGTTCAATATATACATGTATGTACATGTATGGGGTCTTTGATAAACATTGAATGTATTTTCGCTTTTAATAGGAGTGTAAATGTAATGTATATTTTTTTCTTTTTGAATTTAAAGAAATTCCGTGCTTTGCGTATGAAATAAAACTCATTTCACAACATGAGTACAAGCAAATAATGACCTCAATGTTAATAATAGTTATTGAATTATTTTAGAAAATTATTCATTTTAGTGTCTTGACCAAAGATCTCCAACCAAAGATACGTTATTAACGCTAAATTCTAAGGAGTTTAAAGGTTTTCTTAGAACTCATTTTCTAGGAAGTCATGTATTAAGTTCAGGTTAAAATTTTCTGTTAGCCATATGTAACATACGACATTTATTGGACAGTCAAATTGGTTTAAGCACATTTTAATGTATCAATAATTCTGCGAACCGTTAAAAAAATCAATTGGGGGAAAACACGCTTCTAGTGTTCATTCTGCCAACTATCGGCGATTATAATAACTAATTAGGTTGTTTTATTTCAATCTAAGTTAGTTTGTTAATTTTTAAAGATATATTGATCATTTAATGCACCGCAATTTATTATATATGAACATTTTAGGCTTTAGATGAAATGCATATAAAAATATTTATGGACGAAGAATGCATATCTAAAGAAGATGTACATTTTATTATTAATTTTACAATACATTAACAGCATTAAAATGTTTAGTTTGATACAACTGCTGCTTAAATTTAACGCAGACTGAATTAAATTGCCTCGTTTTTATATTTTATACCTTTATATGAATTTATATTTTAGATATTTATTGTTTTTTGCATTTCATACACTCACGTTTTTTAAAACACTGATGAGATTTTTAAGTTAATGATGAAAATCTGAACAATAAGCCTTGCACTTTCCTCTGTTTCTTAACTTAAAAATAATGTTTCTGTGTTGTCGCCAGCAGAAATTAAACTTTTAAGTCTTAGAAACCTGCTTAATGCAAACATGAGGTAAAATTGCTTATTAGCATACGAATCAGGTAAGGGATTTGGAAAATGCTAATGTTACTCACTTTATAAAGTGAAATTTGTTGCGTGCATGGATGAGGACGGAAATTTCGTCTAATTATGATCACTCCCTGATGATCCTGTATTACTTAAAACTAATTATCATTTTTTTTTATTTGCATTTTGTTTGTATTCGACGTGCAATGCCTAATAGTTAATGAATTCTAGATAAGCTTACTAGCTATTGTTTTCGCAGAAATAATGCGGATACCATCCTTAAGTTCTTCCGTTCAGAAATTTGTTAAGCATGGCATCCCGCGATTTTATCTTAATTAAAAAAAACACTTTACCTACATTTATTTCCTAGTAATGCGTAACTTTTTACACAAAAATGACATTTAATTGAAATTCAACCACCTATGCTTTGAATATGTATAAAGTTTTGTTTGAACCTAAACACTTTTAATGCTTTTTCTTTCAAAGACATGATATGGCATTTCAGTTTATCATTGGAATTAGCGACAGAGAAGATTGTTATACTGTAATCGTGCCAAGTGTCATAATCTTAATTGGCTTTGCCAAAGCATATATCCTGCAGGCAGTAAAATGGCTTTTACTACCGCAAAACTGCTGCTGAATATATTCTTGGCAATTATATCCGCTATGCATTAATATTTATTCGAAGCTGTATCTATGGTCAAATTAAACATTGATGTTCACAAATTAGCAGGTTAGCCTTGCAAGTCGTTTTTTATCTGTTTCCATCATAACGTTGTTTATAAAACGTAATAAGCAAGATCAAATGCAGAACAAACTTCCAACCTTATAAATGGTTAAAGTGCAAACGTGCAAGCCTATTTATTGTCCAAAACTGAGCAATGTTCCAAAAATATATGCACCTATCAGACTATTGCTAAAAATATCTAATGCGCAACATTACTGAATTTTATAGTTAAAATTTGCTTTTGTAAATGCATGTGTTTATTCAGCGATAAACTATTGACTATGGCAACTTTAGTTTGATATTTACGAATTGTACATTGATGTACGCATTAATAATTCAAAGGAATATGCAGAAATAAATATCAGAAATCAGACACATCATTTTAAAATTCGTAAATAGTATGCATTATCTAAATTACTTCGAATGAAATTCATCTACTCAAGTCGTACTACAAATTGCCAAGTATAAATTCAATGCTGATACATTGTGATAAATAAATTTCATTTGGGGCACTTTAGATGATCATTATTCTAGTATGTTCCTTAAATTATAAATGCATTAAAAATCTAGAAAATCAGTGTACTAATTAAACATCAAGAAAATACACACAAAAAATCATCAACCAAAGTGTACATATGTTTTGGACATCCTCTTCTAGTGATGCTGTAAATTAACTTGTAATTACAAGGGGCAGGTGGGCTCAACCTTTTCCTGCACATTAGCTAAAAAACTCATTACCAAAATAGCTTAAAAAGCTTAATGCGTGTTCGGTCGATGTAAAACGCTGCGAAAATACCTCTTTTTTAATCCCCTTTATGCTGGCGTTCAGGTGTGACATGCGCCCGCTATGGACTCGGTCTCAGCGGCTTTTGCAAATGCATTTTTTTCTAGTTGAAAGAGCATCTTGTGTGCCCTCTGTGTACATTAAGCTTTCGGTCCAGCTTGGTACATAGGCCCACGCACATGTACATGTACAAAAAAGGTAAAAACCTAGCGAATCGATCAAATTCTCTCGTCAGGCTAACGTGAGTTGAAAACACGAAAAGCCTTTGTTTTACCCATGGCTGCATAGGCTCACGCACTGGATCTATACCTTATATATAGTTTCTAGATAATGTATTTCACACATAATGCATCGATGCGAACATTATATACTTCCACGCAGTCATACGATCGTCTCGTAATGGTCCTGGGGTGTTACACTCATTGCCTAGGCAATGAGTTCAACGCAGCAGATGACCAATGGATTTCTTGCAGAAGTGAGAGAGGGTACGACCTTAGTGTCACAAAGATCACAGCTTTCAGATATTTTATAAGATTCCCTCTTTTTTCTCCTTTTTCCTAGTTTCTTTCGAAAGAAAGCAGCGTATAGTTCACATAAAAATATTCAAGAGTTCGTGACCGAACCTTTTATGATTGCGTGATGTCGTTTGTCGACCGTGTGGGGACAATAGGGGAAGAAAAAGTAAGGAAAAATCTGACGGATTCAGAGAAGATAAGTTTCTTCCCCTTCCTTCAAATTTATCGCACTGACGTGTAACGTGCTATTTTTTTCTCGCTGGATGTTATGAAACGCCCTTATTTCATTTTTTATTTCGATGTTGGACGAATTCCGGTTTTTTCAAATGGTGCTTTTCTAGTCCTGCCTATACAGCGCGCACGAAAATGAATATGCAGATTAGTCAGGCCAACGATAATTTAAATTTAATATAACCTCTTCATCTTTAGTTAGGAATTTGCTCGTTGTAGTGGTTGTTTTAGAAACGCAAATTTTACCATGCATATACTGTACATGTATAAATAAATTTTGCAGTTGGCGAAGAAAATAAAAATAAAGAGTACGTATAAATCAATAAATACAAACAGACTTTATTAACTTAAAAATGAGCAATATCTTTGGAACAGATTAATAATTTAAATCGTTAAAACAAATTTTAAAAGATGATATATCTGACGTTCTCTAATTTCTTCACAATGTATGCAGACGTCTAAAATACGTTACGTTCAACTGCCCATATTTTTAGAGACACATATATACATATATATATATGAGCAAATTCCTAACTAAAGATGAAAAGGATGAACATTATTATCAAACAAAGTTAGTAAATATATTTGGACATCTTAAAAGAAATTCTTATTAAAAAGTAGGAATTGAAATAAAATATTAGGTTTTATAATGTATGTAAAGAGTGCATCTAAGGTTAATCGTTGCATATTCATGACAATAAACGCCGCTACATTACTCTTTGGCTGTACCAATGTTATTATTTTCATGTAAAAATACATGCGCCATAATTTGAATTTTACGATAAAATGTCATGACATTTGTAATAATGACTTTCATGTCAGGTGAACTATACCATACATATATGTACATGTATGCAACATACAGGTACACATGCAAGCCAATAAAGTATTTAATAAACGCATAATCCAATGCATTTTTCAGAAGACATTGCCTTAAAATGGATCAACAGATAGGGCTTGAACAACGGAAGTTTATCTAGAAATCGAGAAGCTTAAATTTCACTCAACAAGTTCAAATTAATTATAGTTTAGGTGATCGAAATTTAAATTTTAGACTTTATTAAAAAGTTAACCTGACATTATATATTTTCTTAATTATATTTTAAAAAGTAAAACAGGTATTAACAGCAAATTCCGAAAATTGCATGGAAATGTTACGTATTTGGTATGTGCTATGAACGAGTTTAAACGTGAATTTAAATGTCATGACTTTAATGTCACGTGAAAACTCTCCTCAAAGTTTTTTTTTTGTTCACGATGCATAACGGTATTAAATTTTTCAGCGCATAACATCTGCAGTTCATGTACACTGTACATGTAAATTCCTGAATGCCTACCAAAATGCGATTTGGTTTTGACATTGCTTAATTGAATAGTCCATTTATGGCTGACTAAGTAATCGGGGTTATGCGTAGGTCCAGTCATGCATGGAGTGTTTGATCAATACTTCGAAAACTTGTTATTTGAACAAGATATTTTAAGCGATTACTGCTCGAGGTTTCCTTTTTGAGTGGAGCTGTTGACGTGGTTTGACATTCATTGGTGATGGCATCTTGACAAAACCTTAGGGGGGAATTTTGACTGACCTACATAGTTAATTCAGAAATGCAAGGATTAAATCTGCTTTTACTTTGATCTAGACCGCAATTTTCTTTCAAAAATAAAATCGCGTTGCATTATTTAATAATAAAGTGATTTACATCGCTTCCGGAGGGAATTTTTATGCTGGAGGCGAAGCCCACGAGGCAATTAAACGGAGTGGTTTTTGAATTAAATAAGTTTCAAACGGGGAATTTCGTTCTTTACTAGCGAAATCCCAATTTGGCGAGGCTCTGAATACAGCAAATTTCGCAAGATCAGGATTGAATCTCAATCATAATGTATGCATGTAGACTAAATGAGTCTATTCTACGAAAATATTGAATAGAAAATTTTAAGAGATATATGGATTTCGTTCACGATATTAAAGGCGCTATCCAGCCTCTGTATAACTTCCGAAATAAATCCCATGACAAAATCTGATATTTGGCAAGCGGCGCTTTCAAGTTAGTCCCGATTGCAATGTACAGTAATAAATATGAAAAATCTCATTTAAGAAGTCGATGTTCGAATGGGAGTTTTATTTGAGATTTATTTCTGCCTTTATGAAACAGCTGCCCTTAATGGATTTTCACCATTCTCTATTAGCGATATTTCCTAATTATTTCCATATCCTTAATTACATTCGAATGGATGTCGGCATTTTCTAATTTCTGTCTGTTTTCATTACACTAATCAGAGATTTGATTTGCTCCCTGTTAATGACTGTATAAGGGAATCAGTGAGCTCATTCGTATTTTTTTCCAGGTATATGCGGTTCAAAGTTGGTGACATGCCTTATGTCGTACAATCTTGCTTCCTCAGCACATATCTCGCTCAAGGTTAATAGTTTAAGCTCTAGCTTAAGGAGATTCATGTTGGTCAATCTATTAAAAGCCCATTACACGCTCAGCTCTGGAGAAATGAAGTTTTAATACTAATTAAGTTGATCGCAAGCTGCCTACTTGCCAGTTCAAATTCGGTAAGCTGATTTCAAGCATGAACTATCAACTGATGATGTTCATTCACCTGATTTAACTAAAGCGTAAAGCCTGGCATTGGCGTTAAAATATATCGATTTTTCTAGTAAATCAAATGCAAACGTTCATGTATTTCTCTGCATCCCTCTGGCATTGGGACATGTTCAAGACAAGTATTGATAGTTATGATCGAGAAATGTACATTGCTATGAGCGCATTATGCTAAACATATCCTTGTCAGGTCGTTGATTTATGGCAAGTTACGTTAGCAATTGATGATAACATTACTAAGATTAACAGTACTAATTGCGATTTGTTAAAAGTAAAAAAAAACTGCTAAGAAAAGACCCTGCCTACTTAGACTGTTACTTGTCATACCTTGTTTTCCTTGAAAATTGAACATCCAGTGGTACAAATAAAAGAATTATTTTCAATAAACTTCAAAACCTGGAATTTTCAGGTGAAATAAGTCATCAGAAAATTTGGAAAATTATTTCCTGTCTTTAAATTGTCATAATCTCAAATTTTGTTTATTATGCTTTTATTAATTGTTTATCATAAGTTTATTAATTAATTACAATATATAATATTGTTGAGTATAATAAGATATTTTCATGATCAAGTCACACTTTTTGCAATAATAGTACATTCTCCTATTTATCATAGCACAATTTTAACTTTTTAAATTATAAATGATAAGTATCTCAGTAATTGGTAATTTTTATTTTTAGTTGATAAAGTCAGGGAATTTTTTCCTAAAACCTTGAAAAGTCAGGTAAATTTTCATCAGATAAGATACCAAACTTGAAGTGCCATAATCGAAAATAATTGTTTATAATACTGCTTGAAAGATTACTATCTAATCACACTTATGGAATAATTGGAAATCCTGCTCTTTTTTGCATAGCAAAATATCAACTTTTAAAATATTATAAATAAAAATATCAGTAATTAGCATAATAAGAAACGTTAGAAAAATTGAGAGTTAAATTTCAGTGGGAACATGGTATTATGCTTTTCTAATGAATACACAGAAAACATGTACAGTGCTATATACATGTATTTTAAATTTTCAGATCTTTAAAATACAGTACTTACAAATCCAAAGCGTTCCACAACTATCATTGACAATATTTCCTTTGATGTTTATCGTAGTTAACCTTCATTTGGGGTTTAAATAAATACTTCACAACAAGTTTTAACATTACATTGTACCGTTTGCATCTTTTTTTACTATTCTGTTGTTCATCGATTAACAGTGCATAAAATGCCCAATATTCTGAGACGTGCTCAAGCATGCGAATAAAGCATGTTGGCTATGGCTATGCAATGCATGGTTGCCCTAACAAAGAGGTGTGCTGTGTTGAAATCGCATCTTGACAAGGGCACTATTGTTTATATCATTACTCAAGTTGATGCCTTACAAACTGTTATTGATCTGAAGACTTGTTCCGATCAGTATCATCGTGCTTTGCCACCCCGCTGTCTTTAACTTAGTGTTTGTAATAAATTCGACGCAGGAATTCGCTTTTGCATTTTTATGACAAAAAGTTTCCCAGTTATGATGATACATAATTTTTTGCCTAAACCTAACTACTAAACTGCGATGTGCAGTGTATGTTGGGAAAGTGTCATTGTTGCTTGTGACTACCTGCAAGTCTATGAATAACAATTGGACGGCCTGCTGCTGCTATCGTCATAGCTTCTGTTTGCCAGATCATGATAGCAATTTCAATTTGAAGTGCACCTATCTTCATGACATTTCAAAATAATATCATACAGAGATGCTTCGTGACTCTTGATGGAGTATACAGTTGATATTCGTTTGTATTTTTAAAGGATAGCACAAAACTACTGGATTGTCTGTTGAAAAAATGCTATGCATATAAATAAGTTCTTAAAACATTTGTACCAATTCTTTATTTCGAAAACATCTCGTTTATATGACAAATGATATTTTATTTTGAAAAACGAATGTAATAGGGTACTTCTGAGAACGTGCTGTACCATATGTAAAAAATCCACATCGCAATTCATTGCTTAAAGTAGGGTACTGAGTTTAATTGAAAACTTCTGCCATTTCAAAACGATTCGACCTCCTCTTTCTGGTTAACATTGTCAACAAATTGAACTTTTTAAAAAAATTATTTAAATTATAACAATTTTGCTTATACTACTTCCTTTTGTTTAATATAATTTTTTAAACCTTTTTACATATGCATAATACCGCGTCATGTTCGCAGCATGTATGTTGTTTATAAACAATACCATTATGGTTCTCTACAAACTATTGTAATAGTTACTTTCTAAAGTATTTTAATATAAGAAAATTTCGATGCCTTATTTAAACTATTAGCAAGTAAGTATAACTGGATTTCTGAGAAATTTATTTTCACCAACATGTGGCTGGAAGATCGATAATCAAAGAAGACCAGGAGACACAGCCAATTTGTAAAAAAGTGGCTGTCTCCTGGTCTTCTTTGATTAGCAAGTAAGTATTTTAGTTTTCAACATTTAATCTAATAAAGATATGTGAATCAATATTATTTAAAGTGCTTTTCCATTATATTGAAAGCTTGAAATTGAAAATCATTCTAATGGATTGAAATCTTATTTTTCGTCCATGGAAACAATACATTATAAAAGGGATGAGGCCTCCTCACTAACATCGTCTGACAATTATATCTTTTTCATTAAACATGACTATACAAATTGAGTTAAACCACATAAAAACATCTTTAAAATCTTTTAGATAAATGAATTATTTATTAATGAATGGGATTGGGAATATAAAAATCTGAATTACGTCTTAATAGATTAACGAGTAACTATTTCAATGATTGTCAACATCCGTTTAGAGAAGGCTGTTTTCTTTGCATAAAATCCTTCAATCAGAGCTGTTTCTAAGACTGCAGTCAGTGTTGACACTGAGGGAACGGAATTATCGTATTTATTATTCGATTATATTTAGATAATTGCATCATAAATAATAAAATCCAAACCATAGTAACCTTAATCCGTTTGATTAATATTTGAATTGCCAGAGATTTAATTTTTGTTTAAACAGCATTGAACAATGTTTTTCATTACTATATTTCCTATACATTTATTTTTCAATATATTAGCTTTTAAACACTACATGTAAACACTGTAAGTAATGCGCATCATTTTATTACTGTATTTATGAAAAATGCAGCAATATTTTCATATAACATTTACTTTGTAAAATTTAGAACAACATGTTCAAGCCTACCCAAACTAGTGAGATATTGAGCTTTTTGCTTTTAAAAATCAGTCAACATAATGAAAATAGTTTTCTGTTGGTGTTTGAAACTAGTGACATTATGTATAATTTATTATATTGATTATAATTTAAAAACGCACAGCATATTCTGAAATTGTATTTAATTAAGTACTTAATTTAAATGCAACAATATATTTCTAATTCTAATTTCTGTATGAAATTAAATTAAAAGGAGAATTGTGGGTACAACTTATTTGAAAAATAAAACATATTCGAAAGTAGCTTGTTTTGTTTGCTTTAAACTTTAGTAACTCGATAATTTTCATATGAAGCTTTTTCAGTAAATTGAGGCTGATGTCTGGAGTTTTCGTTATGGACTTGAACTTTTATCCGAAAAAATATTGCTTCAATGTTTTTGTGCTACTGGAAACAAACGAGTAGGCCAAGACGCTAATCCAGTTTTATATGCATAATTACTTTTTTGTTGCTAAATGCATTCACTCTTCTAGATTATATTTTAATTCCATTATAATCCTCAACAAGATTACCTTCTTCCTGCGAAGCTTTAAAGCGTCGCCGTTTTTCGCATAATAAATAAATCATGTTAAGGAAATTTTTCGTTGAAATTTCGTCCATTATGTCTTAGCCATTGTTCTTAACACGTAAACGCCTTACCTGGCGTCTTTATTCGCTTCTTTGCGCCTTTGTATTGTAACAACCACATGCATGCCTATTGTAATGCTAGATAATGTGTCCTCTTACTCAAAAATGTACACATCGTAAATCAAAATATTAGCTGCGCATATTTGCTAAAAAGGAAAGAAAAAATTAAAACGATTACTCTGCAATTTAATGAATTAAAACGTTGTACGAAAGTTAAGATGCGCAGCCTGGCAGGCCTACTTGGTAAACCTCTACAAGCTGTAGAACAGTCGTTTTATTTTTTAAATATATTATTTTTCGTGAAAATGTTGCTATTGTTGCCATCGGTTTTTTACGACCGTGAAACAATCCGTACATACATGTATTAATGTAATATATGGTCGCATCATTACCTTCTTATTCTGGTCAAGACATCGAAATAAACGATAATCAAATCATTGTTTCTGATAAGGATGCTTGATGATTGAATATACAGACCCAAATTGATTATTTTTTAAAGAAAATTTGGTGATAAAAAATCTTCAGTCACAAACTCTGCTATAAACAGATTGTTACATGATATTAACTATTAGTAGTTAAAAATTCTGCTAAAACATTTTATCAAAGAATTTTAGTTTTGCTGTTGTATAATTAGCAAACTAAATAAAATGCCGACAGTTTAAATACTTATTTAATGAGTACGTATCGTGTCTATTAATTTTTTTGAAAGAAACACATAGCAGTTTTGAAATTTGATGTAATACATTGTAGTTTTGAAATGGTCTGCCATTAAATAAAGCTATTTTACATTTAATCAATGCTTGTTTTGAGCAGGCATCCTAAAAATGTGTTAATATTATGGTTTAATTAAGGTAGTATTTTCTGAATAAGCTAATTTTCTTCGCAATCAAAAAGGTAGGTTTTTACATTAAATTTGTAAAATTGTTTGGATACCACACTTACTGCATTTGTAAAATTATCTTAGAGTATAAAATCTACATAATTTAATAATGGTAAGCTTTCGCATTGCAAAGAATGTTAGTGAAACACATAAGGTATTTGCGAAATGCATGCTTTTTGCAAAAATTGTTTTTTTTTGCACAGAATTTGAAAAACACGAGAATGACCATCCATTGAACTTTATCCATCTTACATCCTTTCATACTGTACGAAAACTAAATGCACTATTAAAATTGGTGAAACATTTATTTTAAATAGCACTTCTGATATACGTGTTTTTGAACCTTGAAATATTGATCATGAATGAATATCAACCGGCCAACTGTTAGATTTTACCTCCGATAACTTGATAGTGATCAAGGCTCTACAGATGTTTTCTGTAGCCTGATCATTTCGAAATATTATTTCTAATTTATTGCTCTTAAATATGTTACGCTAATGCAACTTACGGACAGAAAATGTATATAAAGAATTGTGCAACTTGAGTTTTAAGTACTCAAAACAATGGTCGACTATACTTTATCTTACAGTCTTACAGAAAAATTATCTCTAGATATTTCTATCAAAAACGAGTAATCTGAAAGAAGCATGTACTTTACTTGGACATGATAAATTGGTGATCACACTGCTACCTTTTAAATATAGCATTGAAATTGCCTTACAAACAGAATAGTAACTTATATAAATAAATAACTATCGTGGAAAAAAAGGAATATGCTTACTGCATATGTTGAGTTATATATGTCATAGCGGACTATGTATTAGCCACGTATTTGAATCTTCATACTTGGCATATTTAGATGAAGCCATACTGTACAGTGTATATGTAAAATATTCCATGTTAGACTACTGAAAATTTCATTGCTGCTCACTTCCCTTTAACAAAGGCAATACATGCCAGTATAAATATAACTAACTTTAACTATAGTTCCTAACTGATATTTTCCAGGTATGGACATATTGAGATATGCATGACCATATCTTTAAAATATGTTGACACACATGTACAAAATATTAAGGAAAAACATTTGGTTATATGGATGCGTCGGGACATACACATAAACACTATGGGCATAAATGGCCACATACATGTAGGTCCATGTGCAGCCAATTTCTAGTTGAACTATGGAATGTCTTAAAGGTTGTTTAATATGTCCTCATATTTCCTTTTAACGTTCAAAAATGGGGCCATTTGAGGCTCGCACCTCACCCACCTCAAGAATCAAGTTGTAATAAACTTACTTTTGACACCGATGCTGAGCAAGAAGAGTATCTTCCACAAAGTGTACATTTTGACTGAATTGCCATTAACCCTTCTTCGTTACCAGTAAACAGTTCACGTTGGATGAATGCTGCTTAACAGTGTCGGCCATCCAGCTGTCTAACAGGGTACTCATGTAGAGCAATCACACTGAAGTTCATTACATTTTTCAGCAATAATAATAATCCATTCCAGGCCTGTTTTTCCTCTCCTCACACCAGTTTTTGTTTACCGCAATTTCTGACGCCACTTCCTCCACGTGGTCGTCCAAAGTTAGCGTATCCTGTTCCGTTGCTCCACTGTCTTTCACTTCTCAGTCTGGAAACGAGACCTAATCAGCGGCCAAATAACAACTTGGCAACATTTTGTCACTACCAGTCTCACGGCCAACGCCAAGATGACTGGCAAAGTCCTTCCGCATCACCTCCTCGGATTCCTGACACTCGATAGCGACCGGAAGCCGCTTGTCACCGTGTATATTAATTTCGACCACCTTTCGTCCGCTGCCAACGCTGCAGTTCCGATGCCGATATCGATTTTAGTTTAGCGGTATTCGCCGATGAAAATCCTCCACACCACAAACTTTTTTTCTTCTTCTTTTCTCAGTCGTCCACGCGCGTTGATATCTCTGTTTTTTCAACTTTTTTAAGACGCATCTGAGGATGGCTTCGGTTGTCTCAGAGCTTTGGATGCTCTGGCATGTTCGCACTCGACGGTGGCAACAATGCAACTGATGCAGCCTGCCTTGCCACCAACCGCTGCTGCTGCTGTTGGCATCGAAGGGAATATCGGCTGACAACCCAATGGCTGTTTGCTATAGCTCTCTTACAGCCTTTCTGGATTGCTTCCTCTCTCTCTCTCTCTCACTCAGTCTTCGTGTGTGTGTGTGTGGCCACTTTGGGCCTATGGCAACGTTTCTACGTTTCTATGCGGGTTGTTTGGGCTGCAGGAGATTTATAGAGATAAGTTGGACAGGCTCCTTGGGAATCAATGGCGAAATGAAGGCTCCGTGATGGGAGTATTATAGGCAGGCTGACAATAACACCGACCCTATTAAAATGCTATAACTGCGAGAGCGGGCCTATGGGCGTGCGTGCTCCTCTGGGCCCGGGTATAAGCCGCGCCTTGGGGTTAGGGGAAAAATCGAGCTTTCTCGCGTTCAATTTTGAGTTTTAAGGCCGACCCTGGAGGAAAGATCAGTCTATGTCAGTACAGGAGATATCAGTACAAATATCGCCACATGCGGTGATATTAGTAACAACGTTAGTGATATCTCTATGCATACTGGTATCAGTAGTCCCAAAAACCATTGTATATATATATATATATTTAGTTATCAGTATAGAATCTTAGTGGTAACAGTAGATAATCACTTACTGATTTTTTTACCAATGCAACCAAAAGGATTTACTCAAATTACTCACATTTTTGCTTGAACATTTATTATTATTGCTAAATTTATTTTCACCAATGTAAAGTTGGTTGCATACTCAGGTCTGTGTAAATTTATAGTTTCATAATTCCCCGTTTATTTAAAAAATGTACTTAATATAAAAACCCGTAATGCTGCCTCCGAAAACGGGTTGTTTTCTCTAAACGAAAGCTCCCAATAAATTTATTGTTCCTTGTGTAGAATTGGTCGTTAGCTATAGTCCAAGTTAATATTAGTTTCATGTGTTGCCGTGTATCATATGTTGACATGTACATTACGTTTTTTTCTCTCCCTTTTTTAAGTGTTTTTTTATAAATAAACAGGACATTCTCAAATTATTAAAATTAACTCAACTGTTAGTGGAAACATTAAATTTAGCAATTATATGTATTTGAAGTAAAATACTTCAAATACATATAATTGCTATTTTACTTCAAATACATCTAATTGCTAAATTTAATGTTTTCACTCAGCGATCCATAATGGACATCTTTTTGTATCAGCCTTAATTACTTGCCAATTAACTGTCTCCTAGAGCTGGTTTCAAATGTTTTTTAAACTGTAACTTGTTTTTTATAATATAATTTAAAAATTGTAGATGTTACATATGAGTTCCATTAAAAGATGCTTACTTTTTTATTCAACTTAAAAATTAGTTTATAGTCAATGAAGCTGTTAATAAACAAACAATTAATCCCTACAGTATGATGAACAAATAGCATGGTTGAATTCGAGTTTTATTTCACTTAACACGATTTCTGATGCCCCTTAATACAAAAAGTAAAATAACTTTTTGACCAGTCATTTTTTAAAAAAAATCAAAAATCAAAACTAACTCTGGACTTTAATTATTGATTCTTAAATTGTCATTTTGTGATTTCATTGAAAAGGTTTGCGATTGTTTTGCAATTTGTTTGATTTTTTAGATTCAAAATAATGTTTGTGCATGTATATAAAAATACATTGTGGGATAAACAATGTAATTAAGTGTTTTTGCTAATTTAAATGTTAATCATGGTTAGAAATACATGTATAATATGAACGCTGTTTTTTCTTCTCTCAAATATGTTACCAGGTGCGCACTGATCTTGCGTAGTGATCGGTTTTCAGTATAATATTTTTACGTATTTGAAGGCATTAATAGGACTTATGTAAAAGTGTGTATCATTGAGTGAAAATTAAAACTACCCTAATGCGGACTGTTTTAGTTTATCGACTGCCTAATATGTAGGAATAATCAATTAGCTCATAGGTAATTAAATCTTCGGTCTTTTAATTTATTCTGAAAATGTTTCCCCCAAATGCTTTGACAGTATTAATTCAAATTAGGCGTATGCTGCTACTTGTTATATGTTGTGCTTTGATGAATTTTACAAAAAAGATGCAAATTTATTCTTAAATAAATTATCTTTCACGTGCATGCACAATGTACAGTGGGTAGAACTTGCATTTCATTGAAACGTATTTTATTGATGATTTTACTGATATTTAACTTGGACAATCGAGATTTTGCTTACATGTACTATTGCTGCTTAAATCATCTTAAGTTCATTATTCATTGAAGAAGAGAGTAAATATTTGCGTTACTGGTATTTCATGTTATTGAAAAACTAATGAAATGCGCTGCTTGGATCGATCTTCAACATGGTATACAATTCAAGAGTACTCAAAAGTACAAGTATGGTCGAATCCATACTATAGTTTCCAGTTATTAACGAAGGAAATATCACTTGGATCTAAATACATCCGGAGGAAGAAGTTGGAAATGTTAGGTGCCCCTTAAGTTTGCCATTTTAATGCATTTTCTGCCTGCTAGTTAGGGGTGATTTTATTCAAATATTGAAATTGTTTAATCGATAAGCTTGATTTATGTAATGTCATAAGTAAATCATTTGACCATATTCTTAAACATTACCTTTTCGAAAGTGATGGTTGATTATTCTTATATAAGGTATGATTGTAACGTTATCAGCTGTATAATTCTAAGGAAAAACAACTTTTGCAAGACTTAAATTTGCAACTTGCAAGTAATCGTCAAATAACTTTAAAAATGTAGTTTAAATGATTTTGTTTAAAGATGTGGAGATAAATGTAGAATTATCACAAGGCTGTTTCTTAACAGAAGTACACAATTTGTCAATAGGCATTTAATTATCAATACATAGAAACATAGTCAAGTCAATTATACAAATGAAAAATCCCAAGCAGCATAACTTTCCGTTTTACAAATGCATATGAAAAATGTAAATTTTACACTCATAATAAATTGTTTGTTGAATATTTGGAATCATTTAGCAGGAAGTTTAAGTGTTTTGAAAGAAATGATGCCATTTAGTATGCGTCATCTCTTCTCAAAGTATTGTTTGGTTAGGGTTGGATGATTGAAACGTTTTTCTACGATGAATGATTGAATCCACTTTGTCCAGTCAAACCATTACATTAAAACTTATCAGTCACGCAGCCGTTAACAAAATTAAATTTGCCATCTGGGGGATAAATGACACAGACCTGCATGCACGCAGCTTGTGCGTTTTCTGATGGAATTCAAATACATGATAAGAATTCTCTTATTTTTGTATTCCTTGTTCAGTAGGCCTATGTTTTCACTTTTCTTAATCTTTCTGTTAATATATCCCACACTAATGAAATTCTTGCGTTTCGGGATTTTCCTTCATAAGTATCCTTAATGTAAAATTAAAACTAACAATAAAGGTTTGCTGTTTTATCGATCAATGTCCGCAAGTAAAGCATGTAAACGACAGTGTCAAGCAAATCGATCGACATGTATTTTGTCTATATTTTATCATTATAAAGCTGCATTTCCATAAGGGTGCAGTTTCAATTATTTAAAAAAGTGAACAATGGCAATTAAAAAAGATTAGGAACTGAAAACCGTTTCAATGTAAGAATCTTTTAAATGCATAACAATTGGGAGTACTGACTAGCATACAATGTTATTAAATTTAAATATTTCATTATTATTTTTCAAACGTTATTAATAATGTAAGAACGTTTTACATCAGTAAGAACTAGACATTTTCACAGAGCAATATCCAAATTAAATTGATTTTAATTAACAATATATATAATGATCAATTGTAGGGTATTTAAAAAACATCGAGCGTATACCATTATGGAAACCAACGTCATAATGGCAACAAAAAAGACATAACATACTGTAAATCAATTTGTTTGACGTTGTTATTTACATACTTCATTTGCGGATATTTCGCATTTACTTAATGTAATAATTATTCTGAGAAAATGGGTCGATATAACTATAACAACAAACATAAAATGAAACAATGGACATCATTAATATCGATTATTTTTAATTTGTGTAAAAGAAATATTATTATTACCATTATTATTAATGTATACAATTTAATATTTAGTACTAGTAAATACGTGTTATTTTTATTAATGTAGAAAGGAAAATTAAACTGGAGAATTTCCTCAGTTCATGTTTTAATTAGCAATTCAATCGATGTGGCTGGCAAGAATGATGAATTAATACAAAGGTATTATTTTGTCAACTCGAATTTCTCCGTGTTTGATGTTCTAGATCATTTGTACAATTGTCTACATCGTGCCAATACACTGCTGAAATACTAGTCTGAAGGGTTTTTTATTTGAGATCCATTTACCTTTCAATGCTTTTATTTACATTGTGTAAGGCAAATGTAAATTTTCTCTTTTGGCATTTGTCGAAACGCGACCTCAGTTTGGTGTTTTAGTCAAAACCCCTTACTGGTCCTAATTGAACAAAACGGAAGCTGCTGATGAGAGTAATGCTGTTCGACTACAAATTTAAATAAACGATTGTCCAGTGCAGCGTGTACATTGCATTGTGTTCGTTACTTAAAGTACAGAGAGTGTGTTTTCAATTGAATTACTTCGCGAATGAGGCCGTTGATTTGTTTTAACCAATCAATTTGGAGATATTTCTCCTGCCTTCGCAATTTGCAATTAACGCTACAAAAGGTTGACTGGGTCCGCTGTAATTATTTGGCGGCTTTCAAACGGATCACGCCTTCAACTGCAAAACTCAACAAAGGGGCGAATTGGGAAGTAAATTTCATTCGCTTTAAAACTTAATTTAGAATAATTTAAAGACGAGGAACATGGCTGAGACTGACAACTGTTATCTATTCATGCACGTTTCTAAACACGATAACATGCGCATAAAACCACACAGAATTCTCTTTGTTTATTATAAATACATGCAGTAGTTATGCTTCTTTTATATTAAATTGAAATTTTTAACGATTTCTATTGTTAATCTTTGTTGACGTGCTATATAAAATCTATAAGTTTATAACAGCATGTCCCATACTGTAAACATGTATGGGCGAATTGGTTGTACAACACTTCTGTGGTTATTGTGTCCATTTTATATTGATGTACACGATATTTGATGTACATGTATGTTAACGAAATAATCAGTGTTTCCACTAACTTGAAAAACCTGGAGTTTTCAGGAAAGTAGGAACAACCTGGAAAAGCTAGGTAAGTTTTTAGCAGATAAAATGTCAGCCTTAAATTGCGATAATATTGAATAATTGTTTACGATACGGCTCAAGAGAGGGCGTATCACACCTATGAAATAATAGGGAATTTTCCTATTTTCCATAATACACTTTCAACTAGTGTGCTAATGTGATAGTAAAAATATCAGTAATTGGTTAATTATATTTTCATTTTATTCCATAAGTATTTTGGATAGTCAGGGAAATTGTTCCAAAATTGTTTCAGGAAAATTAAGAATCTAATTTCGGTGGGAACCCTGATAATAAACAATAGAAGAAAAAAAAATTTAAAATGCAGTATTAAGCAAATAAAGTGCATTTTAAGGGTATAGGCGATATCTTTGATATTATGTTCTTTTTGTAAAGTAATTTATGCATCTTTATTCTGGAAGAGTTGTGTATTTGCTTGTCATAATTTGTGATTAATTTAGGTTAATTTGTGTTTGTTAACGACTGATGATTTATTTGAAGACCATATAATGAACGTGTATATCATGTACAATGTATATTAAATTTTAATAAACCGTTTCTGTAATTAGTAACTATTAAATTTAAATTCCAGTATACAGGCTAAAAATAAGTTCGATAGTAAGTACCTTAACGAGTTCTTGGTTGAGTCAGTGGAAATTGTTTGATGCAATAACGGTCTTCGATTAGTGGTTTCGAAGTAGGAATTCGTACAAATTTTAGACATCTCTAAATGAGGGTCTATTCCAGACTGAACTTTTATCTCGAGTGTCAAATTCTTGGATGATAAGCATGGATTTTGTAAGCTGCCGTGGTGCACGGCAATATTCGTTATTGGTATTGTAGGAGAAGATAACGTCGATTGTTTTATTTTTATTTTGTCGTTTATTAAAGTTATGTGGACCTTTTTTCTACGTTTTAGTGATTGTTACACCGTCATCATAGTCTCTTGAGAAAGTGGTTTTATGAGAGAGACAGGCGCTGCTGCGAATTCAATTCATGGTCGTATGGGTCTGCTTAAAGTGGCAGTGAGCATGCAATGAAAATGAGAGAGATCATAAAATATACTGTAAGTGGTTGAATAGCAATTTAGGACAGTGGAAAAAAGTAGAAAAAAAAGTCGTGCTATCTGAATATTGTTCGCACGAATACGTTCATCGAGCCAAATTCACTGAGCTAGGCTTCAATTTCGCATCTCGTTTTTACTAAAATCGTTACTGACTTTTCTGATGGAAGCGACGTTTCTTTGTTGTGCAAAAAGGTATTTTTCGTACGAGAAAAATTCAAGTTTCTGTGACTCAAATCAGACATAACAGCTACCTCAAATGCACGTGACTGTGCAGTAAACTTCAACTTTAAAACGAAGTGTATGCGACATAGTTCACTTATCCTAATTATATTTCTAAGTCTCGTTTAGTGCGAGGCAATATTTTATTCTTCCTTACGTTTTGGTGCAAATGTGAAAATAATCCATTAATTATCACTTCGCTCTCCGTGCTGTTATAAAAATTGTGACTAAGATTACCTTTCCTATCCGTTAATAGAAATAAAATTTTCATCGCCTTGAAATTTTTTTCAAATTCAAAATTATCATTACACTCATATCTCACTTAACGGCCAAGATAGATTCCTGGAATGCTAGTTGTAAAGTGAAATGCTGTATAACGAAAAATGTTTTACGTACAAAGCTCTATAAATTACAAAGGATACGTTATAAATCTCATTAAAAATAGAAAAATATAAATTTGACGACTTCCACCTAATATCAGCAATGTTTCCATGTCTCCGTGTTCAAATTATGTTTCCACGCGCCTCAATGTCCCTTAGACTTTACATGTATTTGTGATAAAAATATCAAGTTTCATTATTTTTGGCTGTAAAATAAAACATTAAGAGGCCATAAAATTAAATATAGGCATAAAATAAGTGCGTGTATAGCGAAACGCTGTATGAAGAGAGGCTGTATAGCGAGGTAAATGTACTTGCTCGGTATTGCAATTTACTTTCTGAAACGGAATGAAAAAACATTAAAACGTTTTCAAGCTTCACATCACTTTTGTATTGCAATAAAATAATTCATGCTAAATGCCAATAGAAACAAACACGTTAAACATAATTAGAAAGAATTTAAGTTTGTAAAAACATTAAAAGCACATTAATTGCAAAGTGAATACACTACTTTAAAGAAAAACATTTGATTTTCATAGCTAATGGTCTGTTTATGTTCACTAAGTTGTTTTTGCAGAAAAATGTGGAAAGCTCATTAAAAACATTTACATTTATGTCAAAACAGTTATTGACTAGGACGATATACTTTTTGGATATACGTTTTCAGCGTAAATTTATTTATCAATAATCCTCAAATATTCACGTGTCGATTATCTAACGTGTATTTTAAATAAAAACGTTTCAAGATACGGTTCTTAACGTGTCTGCTTAATTAAAGACATTTAATGGTTGACTAAAACTCAAATAAAGATGTAATAAAATGTTAATCTAATGCTGTTGTGTTTCTATGGAATTGAGCTTTCATTAATCGCGTGTTAATTATAGTGATTTATTATCACGAACGCTTAAAAAGCCTTATTTAAACCTCTCTTGTACCTTTGAAAATGCATACACTTGCGTTCAAGTATTATAAAGTTTAGTTACTAGTTTCTATTCTGATATTTGTTTTGATATATTTATTTAATATTAGTTTCAACTTCTAATCTGATATTTGTTTAGCAATATTTATTCAATATTTGGTTCAACATGCCATTAGTCGATCTATACTTACAGTATCTCCCTTTAACGAATCCTTAAGAATATCATAATTGTCTTTTGAAAATATTTGTTTAACTGTCCAATGACGTAAAACTGAGCCAATATACAAAGGTCAGGCATGAATATGCATGCATACGTCTATAGCACGATTACAAGTCCTATTAAACACAAGTTCGAATTGAGATCGCATTGCTTGGTTTTATGGTTTAAAAGTGACAATTTTAAAAATATCTAATTCGATTTTCATCTTCTAGCATTGCTGTGTTAGTTCTTAACATAAGCTTGCTGCGAGACAATTTGTACTCGATCTAGGCTGGTTTAAATTTTAAAATGCATACTTATTTAGGAAATATGTTTATGCCGTGATTGATATACTAATCTTATTTAATTAATTTCTTACGTAACGCTATTTAAGTGAATTTTTGCAATCGGTGCACAGGGCCTCTGAGAAAAACTTGATATACATTTTCTAACAAAATTTGCAAATAATGGATTTTTCCTAGATTTCTCAAAAGTTATATCCGTGAGGAACACTAGTTAAGGAAAAGCTGCAATCTAAAATTTATGAATTAAAACTCATACATCATATTTCAAAATTTGATTCAAATGTAGGAAAAACCCAAGTAAAAATAGTTCTCTTTAAGTTTTAAATAAAAGGTTGTGATAAATGGTAAAACAAGGTCTTAAACAGTTAAAATACATTTAAAATCATGTTTAAATACCTTACAAAACGTGCCAAAATGTAACGTGACGTTATGAAAGACACCCCCCGACTCCCATATAACGCTTTGTAAAAAAACAGGTAAAGATTTTTACCCCCTTAAGCGTTACGTAATTTACGCGTTAGGGGTTGTCACCTCTAATATATTCCACGCTTGTTTTAGCACTATGGTAAAATATGTATACGGGGATGGAATTTTAAACATGAATGCCAGATTCATTGATACATATGCCTTTGAAGGAAACAAAATATTTGTTAATGTAGGCTTGCTACCTGTTTATTAATGGCAGAGCTTATGGATTTTTTTTGGCTTTGTTTTTTGAAATTTGATCATCATAATGCACAATAGCCTGCAGTTATATTAGCGGCATGGCATTGACAGCGGATATGTTAATAACAGTTTTCATTTATGAAATTCGACTTCATTATTCCAAGGCCTGTGCATTTTCATTTTGTGAATCTGCCGGTTGCTCGTATTTTTGACGTAAAATCCCATCTGCCATTCTTAGATAACGTTGTGTATGAAGACTCTTTATGTATTCTTTCATATTCTGTATTTCTATATCTTTTGTGCGTATTTGCCACCGCTCAGCCTGGGACCACGGATTTGACATTTTGCAGATATATTCGCCTCTTTATTGCCATCTTCTGCTAACTGCTGATAAAGTTAGATGAACGTCTGTTGTGCATTTTGCTCTTGTTTTCCTTGTCCAGAACTTGCCATTGAGCCTTTCGGATGAGGCCTACATTAGCTTTGTATTGTTGACGAACTCAATATTTTTCTCGGTTATTGGATATTGCGCATCTTTTGGTGGCCATAACTGATAATAACACATCATTTGGTTTTCCTTGATTGCGGCCTTGGTGGCGATATTACGTTGACCTTTTTCCTGACACACGATGTAAATATCCAGGGTAGCTGAAACTCGATAAGTTCTGGCAATGAGATTGCACGGTCTTCCGGGCATGAATTCTGCTTCGTGATTTTAAACCATATGCTTTATTTCCCATTTTTATGATGGTTACACGATGATAGGTGGACTTAATGTACTTTGGTTAAATGTCTTCAGCAATTTGTGGAGAACTTTGGTCTAATCTGAAATTGTATGCTAGCGCATGTTGTAAACAGCGCTTAGCTTTTTTTAGTTTTTTGTTCGCCCTGAAGGCTTGAAGTATTGTTTGTTGTCCGTTACTGAAATGGTTTGAAAATATTATTGTTATCTAAGATAATATTAAGACCCGGTGAAGTTTGTTTGTAAGCGCAAATAGAAAGTATGCATGTTGAATATCGATCAATATACGAAAAGGTTTGCGCAAATATTTAAAAATACTTGTCTACGTACTTACTAAAAGTATATTCGTATGCAATATTTCTACATTCATTTTAAAGTTTAAACTAAGCAAATGTTTTAAGCATTTCATCCAATAACTATCTTTCAATTCGTTTTATTAAAAAAAACTGTTTTTAAAACGTATTTTTTCTATGTGTGTTATTTAAAAATTATCATTCGGTGCATCTCATCTTATTCAAAAAACCTAACTTCCGATACATTTTATTTAAAACGCCATCTTACATTGCCGTTTATTTAAGGTTGTCTTTCAATGCATTTAACTCCAAAAGTTTACTTCCAATACATTTTATTCAAAAAGCTACTTTTTAATGCATGTAATTTAGTATGCTATCTTTTAAAGCAATGTATGTACTGGTTTGTATATTATTTTTTTTACATCCTTTTTAATAGTGTAGCCTATATGTATTTATAATAATGCAATTTCAAGTGAATTTTAGTTACAAATATTTTTTTAAATTGTAATTCGAAATTCGTAGCAATGAATTTAAAATGTCTTCTGTTGAAGTAGTATAGTATTTACTAGCTGCTTATAACGTGCCATTAATGCGTGAGACGCGGACCAAGCAACGCCATTAATTAAATTTTCAGAGAGAAGAATGCATGAAAACAACATTGACAAGAACAACAACAAAAGCACCTTTAATCATCATAAAAAAATTGGGAATTTTGTTCGGTTGGGCGGACAACCACAACCGCGAACATCTGATCAGCCCCTGCTTGTTTTATTATAAAATAAACCACGAAAAAGAAAAACCCAAAATAGTTAGATAGCTGCGGTAAACAAAAGCATTGTCTATTTTGTGCATAAGACATAAGAGGATTAATGACGCGAGCCTTTATTGCGCTAGATAATGATCGATCAGCAATTTCGTTCTTGGTAATTCGTCAATGATTTTTATAAGCAGCTTTTTTTCTGCATTTAACTGTCTGACTCATATTATAGGCCTTTAAAGGACGCTGTAATTGCACTTGGTTGCCAAATGGGTTTGGCAGCCATGGGAAGTTTTTGTTGTTGCATAAAAGAGAATTGAAACTATCGTTGCTTCTGGGGTGAATGCAAGCCCCAGAGCTGGAATCCCTTGTTCAAGTCATTTGCCATCGTGTTTTTGAATACATGGACTTGTCTTCGTAACCTTCAAAAGGCCGGAAAACGGTTAAAATGCATGGGAATGCATCGCGGTTTGAAGGTGGCTTCGCACTTAATCTGAAATAATAATACCATAAAGATGTAAAACAAAAATGCTTGATTTGATGAGTGTGAATCGCAAGAGCATCAGTTGCGACGGGATTTGAATTGTAAAGCAGCACCTTGTAGATGTGACAAAAAGCTCCATGTTTAAAGTCGGTTTAATTGTGTAATTAAATCAAATTCAGTTGTTTCCTGTAAGGGTCTCACAAATGTTTCACAACATGCACATTCATAAAAAGTTATCTATTTTATTTTTGTCATGTTTTGAGTGGGGAGAGTATAATTTGTTTTCACTTATACCCTTGCGAGTAATGAAACTGAACTGGTCCACTTAAAGCTATTACGTATATTTTCCAGCAAGTTGACGTCTAATTTTAAATAAGAATAGCTCTTAAAATAACAGTAAACAAATTGCATTTTTTCGGATAACTTTATGGTTAAGACATGAAGATATCCCAAAAAATGCAAATTGTTTACAGTTGTTTTAGAGCTTTTCATAATAATAAGATTTTCTGCAGGGAATATGTTCTGACATAAAATAATTGCAATGTTAAGTTTTTGAATAATTTGTTTGAAAAACGATAGATTCTCGGTAGAATTGTTTTGAGTCTATCGCATTGCTTTTTCCTGCTAATTGCCTTCGCAATTTCAGAGGAAGTTTAGTCAATTCAGGCGCGTTTGAAAGTGCTTTAAATTATTCAGAAAAAGAGCTATTCCGATTTTAAATGTAATACCTAGTTGCTTAGGAAAATGGATTCATTTTTAATTTTAAATGAAGATGCCCAAATCGAAGTTAGCAGCTTCAGAATAAATTCAAAGTTTAGACATTTCTAAAGGAATTTGTTTTAAAAAAAATTAAATCTTTACTATGAGCATATTTGATAACTCCGTGTTTTCAAATATATCTACAATGATCAGCGGTAGTGCTCTTTATCAAATTCATTTTTTACGCTGTGCTCGTTTTCGGTTGATATCTTTTGATTTAGGTTTGATTAGAGTCATGCGGGTCCCTTTTCATCATTACTCCAATTTCGTGTACATTCGCAACGAGAACCGAATCTTCTTCAATAAATTGTTATCTGGTTTTCGTCATTTATATGGGCGTAAGGAAAATCCAGAGCAAGAGAATCCGATTGCCATATTGAATTGGGCGATGCAATTGAAATGGCCCTCTTCAGGAAAGAGCCTTTTAAACCTAAAAAGCAGTAACAATTACGGACCATTACACCGAAACTGCTGCTTTCTGTCCGGTCCTTGCATTACCTTGCCTCCAAGATCCAATAAGAAGAGTTTTATCTATAGGCTCGACCATGTTTATATTGCTTCCAAAGGTAATTTCATCCCGAAATGAGAGCAATTTGGAGTGTATCTCGAAAATCAAATTGAAATGTGTGATTTTTATGACATGCCAGACAAAGTGCAGCTATCAAGATTTGGGCTTCTGCCATGAAACGTTACCCGCGCATGAGCGAATCTTGCAAATTTAATATAACGTGGTTAAATTTATTAAATTGGAAAAGGGCATTTGCTAATAAGATGTCAGCAGTGCAGCTCTTGTCGTTGCATAAGTAATAATGACAACGCCAGGTTGTGAGATGCCTCTCTGAATGAAATCATGTGTCTATGTTGTTTTATTAAATAAGTATATGCAAAACAAGCTTTTATTTAAAATAAATTAAAAATTGGAAAGTGTTTAAGCTATTTATAACTTATGCTGGGCCGTAGAGATGCTAAACATGCAACAAAATGAATTTTGAAAAAATGAAAAACGTTGTTTTATGTGATCCCATGCAACAGGTGTTTCCCTGCGGGACATTCTAACTTATAAAAACATAATGCAAAGCTTAGTGCAGACGTTGAGCTCTGCATTAGTTCCACACAGAAGCAAAAATGTAATTTTTGTACATGTTGATCATCCTTTTGGGTCAAGTTCAAAGTTCATATCTATACATTTTATCTGACGCTAATGGAGCTATCCTCAATTACGTTCATCATTTGTTATAATAAATGCAAATTGTGATCATTCTTTATGATGCTACGTTTATATGCACGTAATTGGTTTAGGTTTCGTTACATGATTTTGCAGAAAAATATCCTTTCAAATAGTTATACAAACTGGTTTTTATTGACCTGGCAAGCCTGGAATTGTCAGGGATGCAGAAACTACCCTTAAAAGTTTAGACAAAGCCGGGAAAATTAAAATTGTAATGCGAAAGTCAGGAAAATGTTAAAAATATACAATGCCAGCCTTGAATTGCCATATGCTCCAATGATTGTTTATAATACTGCTCAAAAGAGGGCTATCTAGTCACACTTAATGCTATTTTCCACATCACATTTTCAACTTTTAAAGCAATAAATACAAACACTAGTAATTTGTGAATTTCGTTTCCATTTAATCCATAAACATTTTTGATAGTCAGGGTATTTTTCAAAAAATTTGAAAAGTTAATAAAGTTGAGAAATAAATTTTAGCGGGAACCCTGTTCAAAGTTAATTGCTTATTTTTACATGTGCATCCATTCGTGGTTACTTATTATTGATGTTTTTCTAAATACACTACTAAGGCAAACTTATACGCTCTTTTTAATTTAAATGTAGGCATGAATACATACATGTTAAGAGATGATTTTGAAGCGATGAACTATCGACTTCGTTTGGGCATTAACCCCTTACGCGTTATTTAAAATGCTTTCTGGCCGAGTGGAGGCCCCTATGTACATGAATCGATTCATGTCGCTGCCTTAATTTGCCAAAAAGATTTCTCCGTTTCATGAACGTTTTCGTTGGAAGTTGCAATTGGCGGTTTTGTCAATGTTTTTGCAAAAATGAGGTTAGCATTCAGCAGGTTTATGCAGTTTTGTCACGTATAATTTATGAACTATAGCGACTGAGCAGTGAATGGAAACTTCGTCAATAAACGGACCTTTAACATTTTCCGTTTTAATTTGGCAGATGGCAATGGAAAAAGGGGGGTTTTCCCCTCGGCAACAACTACATGGATACAACAGCTTGCATTGCGTGGCTCTCTAACGCATTTTAATTCGCTCTTCTCGCGTCATTTGGTGTTTTAAAACTAAGTGAAGTGCGGCGAACATGGTCCTTGGTTAGGCGAAATGCATTTTCCCCGTTAAAATTGGGCTCAAAATTCAGAAGCGAAAACTATACTACTGCCGGCATTTAGTACTGCACAATTGTACATTCGCCCAAAGATGTACTTTTTAATTACTCTTAATATATATTCAAAATGAGAACATCACTGGCTGCAATAAGCACTTCAAATATGTTTGCCGATTAGAAATAAAATTTTAAATGCAAGTGGCTTTTGTTAAGTTCATAAAGCCGAATGTGTTCACAATGACGTAATTTTATGCATCAGAAAGTAACGTCGTTTTGGGAAAATATCAATGAAGTCGCTTTTGGTTATTTCATTTAAACCGATTATTAAAAAAAATTAAAGGACTCCGTTTTTTTCACTTTCACTAGTGTTTTTTTGCGTACTTCTTTGACGTAGAATAGTTACTATATATAATTAAATGTTAATGTTAATGTGATTGTATTTGAGAATTTTAATGACTTCGTTTTGGAGATTTCAGAGATTCGTTCTAAAAACATTTATTGTCGTATTTGAAAATTGCATTATTGCTGTAAAACTGCAATAATGATATGACGTTACTAATGATGACTCTGATGCATTAAATGCATTAACTTTGCATTGTTTTTGAAAATTTCTTTAACGTTGTTTTTAAAAATTTTGTTTAAGCAGGTTTTAAAAAAGTTAAACGTTTTTGGATACGTTAACGACGCCGTTTTTGAAAACTTCCACGATGTCGCATGTACAGTAACTAGCCATTGTTGGAGATTTAATTGATGTCAGAAATCCCTTGAAAATTTCAAGAAAGATTGAGATTTCATAAAAGTTGAGATTTCGAAGATGTCATTTTTTGAGATTCCAATTACATCGTTATTGGGATTTTACGTGTCATTTTTTGAGGTGCTATTGACGGTATTTTGAATATTACATTGACGTTACTACATGTATTTTGTGAATGACTATTTTTTGGATATTTAAATAGCGTTACTTTACAAAGGAGTTTGCCACAATGCTGATAAGTGTAATGCATCCCACATAGCTTTTTAAAGCTGGGTAAAGCTAGCCATTTTAAAATTACCCAGCTGTTAGATAAAGTACGTTTTGCATACCAGAAAAATGACTTAAGATTTAGTTTCGCATAGTTAATATTTCAATCATCAGTAATGTTAGGATAAATGAATCTTTACAAAATGCATTATCTATACAAATTCTTCGTAATCGACTATGCTATTATATGACCATGATATGTTGGATTATAATAAAATCCATATTAATGGCACTAATCTTAAATAATAACGAATGAAATGGGCATTTGCTAGTATTAAGTGCTTATGATTCGCAGAACGGATTCATTTTGTCAAGATGGCGTTTGAATTAATTTTCTATTTGTGATAATTGTTATCTGTTGTTCGCAGATAAATGTCCCAGAAATGGCCCCACAAGGAAAGCGATGTTTTTCCCCAAGTCTGAGGTTACAAACCCGAAGACTAATCCGATTAGTCCGCGTTTGTGGATTAATAGTCGCGTACGTGAAAAACGTGGCTAAAATTAAACCGAGCGAAATGAATCTTCAAGTCGACTGCTTTTTTTGGCCCTTTTTCCCTTCGTTACCACCACAAATTCCTAATACAGTGGTCATCATGTTACAGTCATGGCTGGTTAAACTCAGACATTAGTTTCTGAAATACACGTGATTATAGACTATTGTCCTTGTGTCCATATAGGGGTTTATTTCGAACCTTGTTTATTTCGAATTGTCAATAATAGAAAAGAAAATTTCATTTAAATCTTCGGAATAAGACGACATTTAAATTAATAGCCTAAGTAGGTTTATCTTATTTATCTTGAAGGTAATGTTAAAAGTAATAATATTTTATATAAAAAGGCATACAGAAAAATTCATTTTTTTCAAATGTTTGACATTCCATGCATGAAAATGTTTCCCATTTCCATGCACTGCATTTTTAATTTTTTTATAATAATTTACTAAATAAACTACTTTTTTATTTTAAAAAAATGTAGCACTTAGCCAATCGAACGTTTTCGTAATTGGTAAATGGATATTCGCGCAGCTACTAAAGGTCCATAAAAATAAGAGTTAAGAAAACATTTCCAAATATTACCCCTGAAACATTATTAAAATTTTAACAAATCCTGTCTTATTCAATGTTTTAAAACGGTAAATGTTGACGTGCTATCGTTTTGGATTATACCCACTCATGTGTATAAAAATTTAATTCATATGTATGGCATAAAATCGCAATTTATCAGTAAATGAAAAATAATACTTTTCATTGACAAACACAAATTTATTTAAATTTAAAGGTTTTTGGATTGATTTTATTACATTTGTTGATAGCGACAATGCACTGCAACTTATCTTTTCGTTACATATCATTTACGATTTATTTCCTGTATGAGCGATGTTATTCACGACAACTCACGGTTGGACACTGTCCATTCCATAGCTTAATTTTCTATGAATGTCGGTAAAAATAGTCAGTCCAAGGCTGATGTTTTGTCATTTTTTTCTCTTCCGTTGACAAAGATGAACTGTCTCTTCGGTGTCGCACTGCACATTTGATATATCCCGAAGTGTTTGGGAAATAAAATTTATGAACATCGGTTATATGGCCCCCAATCTTTGTACTGGTTGATCCTCAAGAGGGTAACGAAACCGTAGTTGTTCAGTACAGGATAGGCTTCAAGATACATATACTGAATTTTTTGTCCTCCATTTCCTTGTTGTAACACTGCACAGACTAGCAATTTCAACCATTAGTACATTATCTGATACAGATACGGTGTATTTCAGCTGCTAGGCTCCGTTTCAGTCAACTCTGATTACATTTTTTTCCCTTTTTTTTTAAAAAAAATGTCGACTTGTTAATCCAATTGGGAATCGGACGTGATGTGGTTTCACACGTTTCCTTTTAAGCGGCCATTTTTTTTCTGTCGGTTGTTTTTGATGAGAAAATGCTTCTTGGAGCTGTCAGAGACAAGTAGGCAAACGTCTTGAGATTTCTTATTGTTTGGTCCATTGGTCATTCTTATCAATGTCCACGCCACTGCTTTGGTCGTCTTGGCGAAAACAACTAAGGATTTCACACGCGCACTATAAAATCTTCTTTGGATGACCGGAAGTAACCCGTTGATGAAGACGATGTCCCCCTGCAATGCAAAAAAAATCAGATTTAATCAGGAAACGATCCTAGTTTTTTTAGTGCTGGACAAATTGCGTATTTGGACAAGACATTGTTTGGTAATTTAATCGTTGCTTATTCAAAGTCAGGTCACAATTGGTTACGTGGTGTCAAGTGATAAGATAGCTTGATTGTGAATCCAGCGATCGATAACTTCATTGCTGGTGACAGTATGATGAAATCTGAATATAGTTGAAAGTACATTTATATGTACTAAAATCGAAATCTGAAAAATGTATACTCTTTTTGACATTAAGTTGTTTGAATTACGGTTATTAAAGTTGTGTTTAAAAGGGTTTTGTAAAATGTAAAGGTCATAAAATGATTGGACAGGTTACGAAAATATGACCATTGCATTTGTTTTCTACATTGTTATTATGCTAACAAGTATTTGTGTAATACAGTCAACATAACAAATCTGGGCTTCAATTCGTAGCTGAATTTAAAATCATCTTAAATCACTAAATGCCAAAGGTTATTTAGCAATTGCAGGTCCTTATAAAGTCCTTTGTCTAACATAACCAAACACTGTAGTACACCCTAAAATTTGTAATCGCTCAATCATAACACCTAGTTTAATACATAGGATAGCATTTACTCATAAATAATTGCTCAAACAATAAGGTACATGTATACGAAATAATGTTCATTTCTGAATCCGAAATTCGGGGTTTTAATTTCAATTCAGGCCATGCCGACATCGTCTGATAGATGATGTTGTGTTGGTCTGTCTGACAAGCATCTTGAGTTTGCGATTACTATTCGTTTTTTCCTTCAAAGTGTTCACCCATATTTTGCAATTTTATGGACAAATTTTAGATTTCCTCGTCGAATAGCATAACTGGGGGTCACCTGTGGAGGTCAACAGGATGGGTTTGTAATCGCAATTTTCGTTACCTTTTCAGCAAAGCAATGAGCTCCTCTTCTGCAGCTGCCAATCTTCCTGGATCAATATCTTTAGCCGTTTCTTCCGCAATGCAAACTAGAAAGGAGATGTAAAAAAATGCAACTGCATGTATATATTTGCGTAGGAAAAACGTTTTTTCCCCTTGCGAAACTGTACAAACCGGATTACTTTGCATAAATCTTTGAAAGGGAGACGGTTGGGCCAACACGGGTTTAATGCGTAGATTATTTCGGCACATAAATGCAAATGGAAATGTAAGCCATTATTTGGCTGGGATCAAGACTGTGCAGATTGTGTCTCAAATGAGGATTTGTCGTGTAAAGGGCGCCATATCACGTACATCTCACGTTGGCAAAGGTAAAACACAGAGTGAGAATAAAAGCTGTTTCGTTTTTTATGATGATTAAGTTGATGACAACGTTAGATTTGTTGAAATAAGAAAAGGATAAAAATTGCAAACTTAATTTGTTGATCACTTAAAATTTTTGCAATCATTGCTTACGTTTATGATTTTAAAGTAAGTAAGAACGAAACAGCTGATGAATCATCATCATGCACATTGCGACCACATGATTTAATAATTTTATTTTTGGCCGAGTCTTCTACAATCAACTAATATTCACTTTATTTTTAAGTATTTTCAGATATGTTTCAACAAGTATGCCAGATTGTTACCGTAAAATTCCCAATAACTAATTTTAGCAATTCTTTTTTTAATTAAGTGGCCCTACCTACACAGATGTACATGTATTTTAAGTAAATCAATACCAATACATTTTTTAAAAATTTCTTCAGAAAAATGTTGTTACAAGTAATATTCATTCCTACGACAATTTCCTAAGAACTGATTTTAGCAATTTTTTACTGATATACAATTGTATTTCGAATAAATAAATGTATCTAATTTCTTTGGATAGTCACTTTCCATCCATTTACCTTACTATCACAAAAACATAGTGCATCATACTACATGTGTACAGTTGACATTCTTACGATAAAAACCATGTACAGGTTTTTATGAGTGACTTAGTCATTCAAAAAATTATAGAATTTGTAGATATCTAATCAACGTTTACATAATGCATTGCAAGTAATAAATTATTTTGCTAGGTCCTGATTCGCTATTGAATTTTGAACTTTTTTGTGATGAAAAATGTTGGCAAAGTTTCTCTGACTCCTGTTGCCTTTATACAGTATACTTGGGCTACTGATGCACCTACATTTAAGATATATGTGTCACGCAAAGCAATCCAATATTGATTGCGTAAGGCCAATAGCAATATAAGAAAAAAAAACGTGCACAAGAAACAAACACTATCTGCTAGCTGAAAGTCAGCAGAACTGGATGCTGAAAGAAAACCAGGTTCAAAAGACAGAAAGGGTGTATATGGATTGAATGGAGGTGAGGGAAAGCACTACGTTTCTGCTATCTGTAGCAAAACGTGTCTTGGAAAAAGCTTGCCAATAATAGAAAAAAGTTTCGATGTGCTTTTCAAACGAAGTCTGAAAACCGTACATGAACGTTGAATTTTTCAAGGACAAACGATGAGAATCAATAACAATAAGTGACACCAAATTCCGCCGTATTGGAGCCTTCTGTAAAGTCTTGGCGACTGTAGGCCTTATGCAATATTGTATGTTCACTATTGTACATGATATGCGGTTTACTTTAGTATGTCGAAAATTGTAACGTTCAGGATATTTTCCTTGGATTTTTAGTGTTTTGTTAAAAATTGCATGAACACGAATAACAGCACTAACAGGGTTCACACTAACCTGCAATTGTCAGAAAAGCAGGATCAACCTGGAAAAACCATAGCAATTTCAAATTTACATAGATAAATTTTTATAACAAAACGAAACCTTCGTCAGATAAAATGCCAGCATTAAATTGACTCAATATCAAATGTTAAATTGTTTATGATACTGATCAAAAGAGGGCATATCTAGACACACCTGTGCAATAATTTTGAATTCCCCTATTTTCGAAAGCACACTTTGAACTTCTGAAATTAAAAAATATCAGTAATTGTCAGCTTTTGTTTCCATTCTATCATATAAGCATTTTTGATAGTCAGGGAATTTTTTTCAAAACCATGAAAAGTAAGAAAGTTTAGAATTTATTTTAGTGAGAACCTTAACTAATATTCATACCAAAGACTATTTTTACTCGACCCTGTATATCTCTTATCATATTATTGTTAAACAGTTACGTTTTATAAACATTACATATGGATAATTTTCCCTAAGTTGAAACGTTTCCCGTGTAGAAGTATTCATATCCTACCGGTTTGTTCTCTGCAACTTATTTGTAGTAAAATTTCTATCCATACACAGTCATGCTTCTTTATCTCGAATAAAACTCACATGGAATAAACTTTAAAAAATGCTAAGAATTGTTTGGATTGCCTAGTTTTCAGTGTTTTTAAATTTTGAACACTAGGTGGCGTCCTTGGTTAAGGGATGTCAAAAACTTAAAGCTGTCTGTTGCAAGAACCGCTATAGAGCGGCCTTGTTCAGCTGAATCTTTGTATGCCTTGGGGTCTTATCCCCCGGACACCTTGATAGCCGCTGATGTTGGTCAGGCTTGACATTCATGTACATCATCGTGACGTGTACCGCCACTGTAATCCTGATCTTTCTTGTATCTGAATGCACCCAAAAGCAAAAGATTTAAACCTTTGATTTTGTTGGCGTCTTGTTTTTGTCAAGCGTTCGCCTTTTCTATTAAATCAGGACATGGATTACAGCTGGCATCCAAATCTGGAAGCTGGCTTTCATAGACGAAATTTCGAAATAACAAAATAGACATGGGGATTGTCCTTTACACTACAAACTCCATTAATACAATACACTTAAATCGAATTGAACTAAACAAAAATAGATTGGTTTGGGATATAAATTATTTTGTAAAACAAGCACGTAACATTAAATAAAGAGTAATTTAGTAGCCTTGCGCTGAGCTGCCATAATTTATAGCTGGGTAAGGAGATGCGATGCACGTAAATGAAAGTATGAAATTGATATTTTAAATTTTGATATAAAAATCATGTCGTGTTAACGGTGTTATATTTAAAATTTATTTTGTAATGTTAAATATATTCATAAATTTGATAATGAAAAGACATATTTATGATGCACACAATCCTCCTAATGATTTGTTTCTCGAGATTTAAACTAATTCGTTGATTATTTCTATTTTCCATGTATGACAATTTGTTTACTTATATGTAGGCTTATACTATAACTATAACTTATACTATATACATATAGAAATAATCAACGAATTAGTATTAATCTTGAGAAACAATTCTTTAGGAAGATTGTTTGATTATTTTTTGGTCCTCACTAAGTTAATTGTTTTAAAAAAGAACAAGATAAGACTACTCAAAATTAGCCTCACAGGGTATTAAAGGTTACACATATTGTAGAGAAATATTGCATATCTAACATTTATTATAATACATGTACATAATTTTCAAGATAATTTAGCATTTAAATAATTTGGATTATTCGCATGCATTTCATTCTTGAAAAAAGAACGTGAAGAATACCTGAAATAGTAAATATAATGAAATTAAATAGTTTCAAGTAAGTAAACAATATTATGTGCTAATTTTTGTTTCACGTTAAATGAAATGTTTTCGTTCGTAAATTGTGCATGTTTTATATTGATAATGGTTTGAAAGGGCAATTAAATTTCCTTATTGTAACAAATACAAATTTGCATAACATTTTATAACAATTTTTGATAGATACTGTAGTTTGGCTGAGGCTATTGACTATAAAAATAAAGTTAAACTAAGACAGGCTTGTTTGATCAATCTATATTAACGATCTGCAGCGTCTTTATTATAATGACTTACATTGTTATATCTAAGTATGCAATGCAAATATTATAAAACTTGTGCATACAGAAAATCTCATTTTTGTTAATTATATTGTTGACATTCTCAATTTTTGTTTTGTACAATTCGTTTACAAAACCTCTGTTCTAAATGAATTAATCTTGTTTGTTCACTTACTTATATCATCAATAATTAATTACACTTTTATCCTCCATTGCAGAAGCAAGTGATTTATTTATTTGGGCCTTAGGCACGATAAGAATTCTTATTTTTTATACGTTTGTCGTTCTTTTACCTATCAAGTTACTTAATTCTCCTAGGAATGCTATGCGTTTTTTATCCTGGTGCAATGCATCCCTTTTACGAAGATCGGTCCTTTTTGCTTTAGATTTTTTGTAACAGGCTAATATATAAACATTGGATTTCCTTGTTTCGTCTCCAAGTTTGTTTTATCATTGCAGTAATTACTTTGTCTCATTTATAACGCGATATTCATTTATTACAATGGACTTTTTACTCTGGACATAACGACCAAATCCAACTTTTATCATTAATTTGTTATTTAACAGAAAAAAACAAGTTTCCAATATGAGAAGATATGTTTGCCATTGAACATTGATGATTGATAGATAAGGATTCAAATGGAAAGTTGTTTTAAATAGTTTTCGTAAACAATCTTAGAAAAGTTAGAGCTTACAATAGTTTGAAATTTTGAAAATATGTGAATTTAAAAAATAAATTGTATCATCCGTATCTAGTAGAAAAACATTTGTTACTTAAACATCCTAACTATTTGAGATGCATTTTTAAAAGCATTTTGGTATAAAGTTATGGCAATTATATAGCATTAAGAAAATGTGGATAATAATTGCGTGCTAGTATAAAAATTACAAATTACAGTAAGCCTGTTGCTCAAATAGTAATGACTTTTAAATACGATGGTTTCTACTGAAGGATAATGCTTGCATACGTATACACAAGAGAAAAGACAT